>JAZAYU010000014.1:5716523-5966846 GCA_038501625.1 Corbicula japonica
GAAATTATATATATGTATATGTAAATAAACTACATGTATGTGAAACGTTTGTCAAAAAGGTATGAGTAGAATAAAGGTTTACCTAGACTTCTGTCACTGTCATTTTTTATTCCATAATGGAATGATGATACTGTAAAATGTCCGTTATGCGGTTAACATTTGAGGCACGCCACGGGAAAAGGTACCTTCAGTCATTTGTGTATCATTTATGTTGTTACTATATTTAGAAAGAACTTTCAAATTTCTATTATTTTCTCATAACAAAACAGCGATTTTGTTACACATTTTGACAATAAAATGGTATTTTACCGCGAATTGCATAATAAATAATGTCGTCTGCTCAACTTTATGACGTCGTTTCAAGGATTGACGTCAACTGCGCGAAGGTACCTTTTCCCGTGACGTGCCTCATTTGCCTTAACTTCTGGTATTGTAATGCAATTCTATTATTGACTGGTGATACAGTTAAATGTCCGTTAAGCGGCTAAAATTGACCTGAACTTCTGTCACTGTATTTATATTTTATAGAGGACTTATGTTACAGTTTAATGTCCTTTATGAGACTAACATTTTCCTTAACCACAGGGGGTAGACCAACATATGTATTTCAAAGTGGGCTTCGCCTGAAATAATATGTTGTACTTCCGGGATTCCATATGTTAGTCGAAAATCCACGAGAAAATGGTAGGTGACTTTGTTTTTTTCGATCAAAGTTAATATTTCAATGCATGATTTAGAAAAAATCTCAATGCTATTCGCCGTGGTATACATTTCGGAGTCTGAAAATGCAAAGTTTAGTTTTGTACCTGGAATATTCGTGTAGAAATCGTTTTTCTAGTGCTGACCTAAATCTGTCAACATTGTCTCCATCTGTCGTTTTTCGCTAGATTTTGGTTATACCGATAAGATACTGGTACAATTTTGTCATATAATGCAAATTTACAATTAGAAGGACCCTAACGGACAGTTTGTTTTGGTCACAAAGACAAGAAATCACCAGATATAAACAAATTCAAATTGGGCTCCATATGTTGTCGTGGATTCCATGTGTTGTATTTTTTCATGAAATCTTATGGAGATATTGTTTACGCGAAGTCGTCTCTTATCTAATAATAAATAGATTTTCATGAGTATTATAAAGTAGCTGAATGTATTTAAGACGGAGCTGTTCGATAATCATGAATATCTTGCCAGGTTTGATGATAGACAATAACACAATTTTATTCACTTCTGTCACTGTAATGTTATTCTGTAATGGACAGATGATAAAGTTATCCGCGCAACATTTTTGGGGTTGTCCCGGCTGACCTAATGTAGTGCTCGCATTTGTGGCTGGGCGCTGTCGCAATACGGATTCGATTCCAAATGAGATCTTTAAATTATGGCTTACATTTGTTCTATAGAGTTCTTTTAGTTAAGAGGAATATTTATCATATGGGTATATATTACCTTCGTGATCACCCGAGCTGCATTTCTTGTTTAAACTGGAACTTGGAAACAATTTGTTAGGTAAATCCATCAGTCCGCATCCAGCAGCTTGGTCAAACTTCAATGAACATTCCTAAAAGATATTATTTACCATTATGAAACAAGACTCCTCTACAAAGGCAGAAAAAATTTGTAGAAATATTATTATGCAACCAGGAATCAAGTCAATCTTCTAGATTCGTATTTCTTATCGAGTATTATCATTTAAATTTGGTAGATTTGGGCTGTATCACCGAGACAACTTCTATTCGTTAATTGGTTGGTGTGTTGAATCATTAATTGAATCATATTCAATCAAACCAGGGGCGGATTTAGAGGGGGTTCAGTTTGGTTGTCCAAACCCCATTTTTGGGAGTGGATTGGAAGGGCAGCGCTATTTAATTTTCATGGGTATTTTGCCATTAAACTGAAAATGATCATGTTACTACTCGAATCAACCTCATGACTGGAAATTTTGCATACGGCCATGTTTTCCCAATACTTTTTATTTTTTATCATCATTTTGCAATAAATTATGGTCATGCTTCATTCAAAGAATTACTCAATATATCTGTATATTTTCAAACATCACAAATAAAGTTTCTTTTACCTGCTTTAATGTGCAGGATTTAAGATGCTCCTTATTCCCAGTACTAGACACGAGGCCGCGATTTTTCCTGTACATGGAGACGGATATGGTGCTGATGATCTCCAAGTCCTGACTTGTGCTGTCCACTATATAGATCATGATCTTGTTCTCGCCAAGCCCGAGAGTAACATTTCGTGCTCTGAAAAGAAAACAACAAATAAAACCTATAACTCTAATTAGGCAATGCTTAAATTTGGACATGCTATGAACAAACCTCTTTAACAAATTGGTTGCTTCTTACACCATTTGCCTTGCTTTAAAATGAAAACAACGAAATAAAATATGTATCCGCTGATTCATGCAATGCCTAAACACTTTACCGTTTTCGCGATCAAAGCACTGAAAGTGCTTACAGGTCGGCATATCTGCTGTCGGAACTTTTGAACATTTTAACTTCTTTTCGGCGGTTCTTAGGCCTGTAGTTTGTTACTATTATTTGACCGGTTGAGACTGTCAAGAGTAGGAAAACTGATAACTGTCGACCCCAAAATAGGTCGCTGGTGCAGGTACAACATGCTGTTCTCTGTGCCTATTGTTGAACTTCGAAAATAACAAAGCAAGTGTTCTTTTATACTTACCCTGGTTCATTATATTTGTTTTCCAGTTTGACTTGACACTTGCAGCATTTAGAGTATGCCCACACCCTAACTAGTATTGTGTGATAGCCAACCGTGCCGTGGTAACTTCTTGGCGAGAGTTCTTCCAGATCAATTCTCGGAACAGTGTAGATTGCTTCTAACTTTCCAATGTCTTTAGGATCTGTAATTGGGTATGTTGTACATATGGTAAAATCCCTAATAAAGACCGTCCTGAAGATAAGACTTCCCGGATAATATGACCACTATTTAAATTAACCTATTAAAATAGATGAAAAGGGAACTTTGAATATGGAACACGACAAATATGTAAATATTGCAGGCTCGGTTTGATTGAGCCTGTTTATGAGCAGTAATGGAATTGCATATAACTGCCTACGCCGCCTAGTCCCGGGTGAGCGCAACTCAATTTTAAGGTATGCATATAGCAGTGAACATGGAACTCCAAATGCGGTATTTCAGATAAATACCATTCCATATTCATCGGCGTATAGTCCGAATATAAAAGAAAGGGTTTGTCCTAAAGGAAAAAAAAACAACAACAAAGGACGGAACTAAAAAGAATAGAATTTTTATATGGGATAAGAGAATATACAAGATGTGCATTAGTTTTCATCCCGGAATTAAGACCATAACTTTTGAGACCACTTTATGCTTCACTGTTATGATAACCGCCCGAGTAAATAAAAATTATCGTTTCAGAAACAAAATCTCACCCCCCAGCCATACTATTGAACGGTTAATACGACAGTTATTAAGCCAAATCACAACAGTTATCTTTTTTAATTCAAAACATTTGGAATATCTAACAAAATGAGGTCGGTTACTTGAATTGCTGATATGAGCATAATAATTATTAAATATCTTATTTTCTCACTTACCGTTGCTGCAGACGGATGCTTCACCTGAACAAAAAACAAAAACAACGACATGCAAATTACTCATGTAACTCAGTTTGTATTTTTCCAAAATAAATTATAAACCTTAAACTTAACGTTAAAAGCTGTTGCAAATCACAATTAACACAAAACACTTTTGCAAATGTAATTGGGTTGATCGAAACAGTTCTTTATCTGTTCTAAATACTAGGTATATATGGGACACATCCTTCGGTAAATTGACGTCAAACATTGAAATGTCATAGAATAGAACATTCGACGTTTTTTTATTATACCTCTCTCGGTAAAATTCATTTGTCAAAATTACTAACTAAAGTTACAAGAAAATAATATAACAGACTTCCCGATAGTTGAAAAAGGTGTCAGACATTTGGTCAGACAAGATGTGAAAATCTGTCTGACCGAAACAAATTCTGTTTGACCGAAACATGTTAAAAGGTATGAACAAGTATTAGAAGTTCAAATTTTTGTCTGACATTCGGTCTGATAACATTAGAAATCACGTCTGACTGGCCCAAATTTTACCAGACAGGTCCATCGGTGTGCAATTTACGAGATGTCTGGAAAAATAATGGTTAGTTCATTCTGCAGTAACATTAAAATGTAGGAAAACATCAACGAAGTCAGATTTCCCCGTGAAGTGCCCGAATTACAAAACGGAATTCGAACAAAACAATTAACGTATGATTTATATGAAGCCCTGTTTATGTCATTTATGTTTTTGCAAAGAAAAATAAAACAACTGTTTAACCGAGATCTTCACGAGCTTTTCTATTACAACTTCTGGCAACGTAGGCAGGTTTTCAATTAATTTAAAGCTGACACTTAGTATATGGCTCATTATCCAACGATTCAAGCTAAGCAAGACAGAATCGCCAGACTTCTGAAATTCTTTTCTTTTTTTGAGCCCGCAAACAGATAACCCCGTTTACTTCCCATTTCAGATTTTACTTAGTCTACAGTTAGTTTGTCTTTGGTTTATGACATGAAAAATCAGTTTAAATTCGCAACTGTCCTGACCAGTAAAACTCACAGTCAATCGGCTAAACAGCAAGCGCAGGGGCGGATCCAGATAGGTTTCAGTGGGGTTGTTCGGAGCTCATTTGAGAGCAGAAATAATTAATTAATATTAATTTTCATTGGGGATTTTGGCCAAGAAGTAAGAAAAACTCATGTAACCACCCTAAGACAGCCCCTAAAGGACTCCCTTCCGGTAATATGCCTACGACCCCGAAACGCATAGTTACCTGCAGATGCTCTGTGAGACTCCGTTACTCTGGTGTCAATGTAATCAACCTCGTTACTGTAAGTGTTAACAAAAATTGTTGTTTTTCTTATTGATAAATAAACTGAGACATATACAGTAGTTATCTATTTTTATCCAAATTAATCAAAATGCAGCTCAAAAAATGTTGCATAAATAAAGTCTATAAAATTTATGTATCTTTATTTTACATACGTTAAGACAGTTTTGAAAAGTTAAGCAAAATAGCTAGACCTAAAAATGCCTCAAATTCTATTTACATCTTAATACAAAAACTACACAAATGTAAACATTATTTTGAATGCCAGAATATGTATAATGATAATTAAAACAATATTGTTGTCCTTTTATATGATATGACTATAACTTTTGAATAGAGAAATAAACAGTTTTATTATTTTGTGACATATTTTCGCGAACAGGAAATTCAAGGTCATACACAATATTTTACAATTATTTCATTGTGGATACATTTGTTAGATGAAAGGACACAACATATTGCTAGCATGAGTTATTATGATACTAACAACAATATGTGCTACATTGTATTGTCACATATTTTTGCGACCAGAAAATTCAAGGTCAAATACAATTTTCAATTATCTCATTTTTTTACATTTTTAGACGAAAAAATATTGTGAAAAGTATCATAATGCTTATTTTGGCCATTTTTATTGATGGTTTGTTCATAAAAACTTTCGTACTCATCGTTCAAGTACTCTGTGGCAGAAGGCATGGTCAGTTGGAAGAAGTCTCCGAGACTCATTAGCATCTTATTGACTTTCATGGTGGGAGAGCTGTAACTGGTAAACTGGGTTTGAAGCTGCTCCATCTGATGACAGCCATACTTTGAGGGGTATACCTACAGATAAAAAATTACTATATAAAATACTAGAATAACTGTAGTATCATTTAATTTCGCGAGGACGAATTTTCGCGCAAAACCCGTAAATAACAAACCTACAGATAAAACTAGAATGTGTTCTTACAATACTAGAATTATTTAAGATTTTTTTTTAATAAAACAACCTTCGACAAACATTATGTAGATTTCTATTTCTTCATTTACTATCTATGATTATGTTGTATACATTTTCGCGGAATAATACCGCCATGTAAATACGTAGACACAAAATTATTTTCGAAAAGAAACGCAATCGCGAGACCATAATAAGCAAATAAAAAATGTGCAAACAATTTTGGAAAACGTTAAACGGTTATTATTATTGCATCCTGAAACAGATACATACAGAAAAACATAGTCTTGATTTTTTTTCATTGTTAAAAAAACAAAGTAATATATGTGCAGCTATTTTCTGCAGGAAGTATTCACCAGGCAATGTCGTCTGCTCAACTTTATGACGTCATTCCAATGATTTAGGTCAGCAACTCCAAAACAAGTCTCGTGACGCGCCGCAATATATAGGTTAACAGTAAATGCATGACGCGTCGCAATATATAGGTTAACGGTAAATGCAAGACGCCTCGCAATATATACGTAGGTTAACAGTAAATGCATGACGCGCCGCAACATATAGGTTAACAGTAAATGCATGACGCGTCGCGACATATAGGTTAACAGTAAATACATGACGCGCCGCAATATATAGGTTAACAGTAAATGCAAATGCGCCCCATCTTACCTGTATCCAAGATTGTTTTCGTTGCAATTCTCGTCTCCAGTCTATCAAATAGATGATATCTCTCTTTGAGAGGCAGTTTCCATGAGCATTTTCATCAACGTCACATGTCTGCACAAGATAGATAACAGGCTTCTTTAAAACAAAAGAAATAGTGCAAGCGTTTTAACATCCAGCTGCAAATTAAATTTTGTTGAAAATATACTAGAAAAACCTCTTACGGATTGTTTTGTTAACCACGTAAGTATAAGCTGGAAACAACAGCGTTTTGGTGGCTTAAGATAAATAAGAGGGCCATGATGGCCCTGTATCGCTCACCTCAGTACAAAAGTACTTTCAGCTTTACCCCAGGGCCAACATTTAAATAATGCTGGTAAAGGGTCTCTTTACAATACTCAACACGAAATATCTAAGGTCTAGTCGCATTAGTTTCAGAGAACAAGGTGTGTAGTTTGACACTAGCAAACATTCTACATGTCTTCAGTTCTTACTATTTAGCTCTATGTAAAAATTGATAAGCCCCTGGGTGGGGCCAATTCGAGCCTGGGGCCATGATATGTATAAACGTGGTAAAGGTCCACAAAGTGATGTTACATGTAAAAATTCTAAGCTCTATGTGTTATGGTTCTAGAGAAGAAGACTTTTACAAGATTTTTCCTATATAATTCTATGTAAAATGGGCGACCCCCTGAGGCGGGGCCAATTTTGACCCAAGGGCCATAATTTGAACAACTTTATTAGAGGTCCATTAGACAATGTTTCATGCCAAATATCTAACCTATAGCCATTGCGGTTTTGGAGAAGAAGATTTTTTAAGTTTTTGCTATATATTGATATAAGGAAAACCCATGACCTCTGGGGCGGGGCAAATTTTGACCCCAGGGCCATAATTTGAACAACTTTGTTAGAGGTCCATTAGACAATGTTTCATGCTAAATATCTAACCTCTGGCCATTGCGGTTTCGGAGAAGAAGATTTTTTAAGTTTTTGCTATATATTGATATAAGGAAAACCCATGACCTCTGGGGCGGGGCAAATTTTGACCCCAGGGCCATAACTTGAACGACTTTGTTAGAGGTCCATTAGACAATGTTTCATGCCAAGTATCTAACCTCTGGCCATTGCGGTTTCGGAGAAGAAGATTTTTTAAGTTTTTGCAATATATTGATATAAGGAAAACCCATGACCTCTGGGGCGGGGCAAATTTTGACCCCAGGGCCATAATTTGAACAACTGTTACAGGTCTATTAGACAATGTTTCATGCCAAATATCTAACCTCTGGCCATTGCGGTTTCGGAAAAGAAGATGTTTTAAGTTTTTGCTATAAACTGATATAAGGAAAACCCATGACCTTTGGGGCGGGGCAAATTTTGACCCCAGGGCCATAATTTGAACAACTTTGTTAGAGGTCCATTAGACAATGTTTCATGCCAAATATCTTACCTCTGGCCATTGCGGTTTCGGAGAAGAAGATTTTTTAAGTTTTTGAAATATTGATATAAGGAAAACCCATGACCTCTGTGGCGGGGCCAATTTTGACCCAAGGGCCATAATTTGAACAACTTTATTAGAGGTCCATTAGACAATGTTTCATGCCAAATATCTAACCTATAGCCATTGCGGTTTTGGAGAAGAAGATTTTTTTAAGTTTTTGCTATATATTGATATAAGGAAAACCCATGACCTCTGGGGCGGGGCAAATTTTGACCCCAGGGCCATAATTTGAACAACTTTGTTAGAGGTCCATTAGACAATGTTTCATGCCAAATATCTAACCTCTGGCCATTGCGGTTTCGGAGAAGAAGATTTTTTAAGTTTTTGCTATATATTGATATAAGGAAAACCCATGACCTCTGGGGCGGGGCAAATTTTGACCCCAGGGCCATAATTTGAACGACTTTGTTAGAGGTCCATTAGACAATGTTTCATGCCAAGTATCTAACCTCTGGCCATTGCGGTTTCGGAGAAGAAGATTTTTTAAGTTTTTGCAATATATTGATATATGGAAAACCCATGACCTCTGGGGCGGGGCAAATTTTGACCCCAGGGCCATAATTTGAACAACTGTTAGAGGTCTATTAGACAATGTTTCATGCCAAATATCTAACCTCTGGCCATTGCGGTTTCGGAAAAGAAGATGTTTTAAGTTTTTGCTATATACTGATATAAGGAAACCCCATGACCTTTGGGGCGGGGCAAATTTTGACCCCAGGGCCATAATTTGAACAACTTTGTTAGAGGTCCATTAGACAATGTTTCATGCCAAATATCTAACATCTGGCCATTGCGGTTTCGGAGAAGAAGATTTTTTAAGTTTTTGCTATATATTGATATAAGGAAAACCCATGACCTCTGGGGCGGGGCAAATTTTCACCCCAGGGCCATAATTTGAACGACTTTGTTAGAGGTCCATTAGACAATGTTTCATGCCAAATATCTAACCTCTGGCCATTGCGGTTTCGGAGAAGAAGATTTTTTAAGTTTTTGCAATATATTGATATAAGGAAAACCCATGACCTCTGGGGCGGGGCAAATTTTGACCCCAGGGCCATAATTTGAACAACTTTGTTAGAGGTTTGTTGTTGCTATATATTTATAAGGAAAACACATGACCCCACCCGGGCGGGGTCAATTTTGACCCCAGGGCTATAATTTGAACAATCTTGGTAGAGGACCACTAGGTGATGCTACACACCAAATATCAAAGTTCTAGGCCTTACGGTTTCAGAGAAGAAGATTTTTAAAAATTTCATGTTCAAAATCTATTTTTATCCTCTGTGACCTAGATAGGCAATGGACTGGAACCATTTGAACAATGTTGGTAAAGCTTCATGCAAGTAACATTCCTGCCAAGTTTCAGCAAGATTGGCCCAGGAGTTCAGGAGAAGAAGTCGTTTGAAGAAAAAATTGACGACGCACGGACGGACGACGGACATCAGGCGATCACAAAAGCTCGCCATGAGCACTTCGTGCCCAGGTGAGCTTTAAACAACACTATTTTAAATGTTTTCCTACGCTCATTTTTAGAGTTTCAGAAATAAACAATTCATGAATGTATGTGTATACAGTCCATTCTGTGCTAAATACCACCTGTAAACAAAAACCAGCTGTGGATAAAGAGTAAAGAACATATTTTATTTGTACCACAGGTGCTCGGCGCATGTGTCCACCATCCCCCTATCCCATCACTACAACCCTCCTATATGTTTCTCTCCCATATATAATAAGAAACAAGTTATCATTGATGACCATTATCATAATACATATTAAAGGTCTGTAACTCGAATGTCGTTTTGTTTTGATTTTCGTAACGGTGATTGTCGACGAATATAATTGGCCTTTTATGGCCATCAATGTTTAGTGTGATCAACCTTGGATTAATGTTATTTCTTATACGGCTTCATGTACATGTATACATGTACTTTTAGGTCAGATCGTGTCCGAGGTAATGTAAAACGAACTTTGTCTTTTCGCTGTCCAAAATCTACATGTACTAGGAAAAGACTGTTTATGTTTTCTTGAAGAGATGTATTTGTATGATTGATCTGAATATCATTTTTGCACGGTTTTCTGCTTATATTTGCAAAATTAGGGTTTTAATAGAGCCATAGCAGTTTGTTTACATTCGAGTTGGTTGGGATAGGGGGATGGTGGACACATGCGCCGAGCACCTGTGATTTGTACCACCACTCAGGGAAAATCCTTATGTGGTCTTTGAAGGCATGTATAGGTCGACCGAGGTAAATTGGCGATGTTTACAATTATTAATAGAATGTAAATACTGGTTTAGGCAAATTTAGGAGTTACCAGTATTATTTTGCACAATCATATTATATCGCCTCGATAGCGCAGTGGTTAACCCCTACGGTTAGCAATGACATATCTTTTTTTCGACACGGGTTCGAATCATTCACGGAATTCAGAGATATATTTCGATTAATATTTTTTAAGTTTTATTGCAGTTATTTCGTTTCTTATATTTTTTGCTTCAATTTATTTTATCACATCTATTATCTCGAGGATCTCGAGGAAATAATTATTGTGTAAACAGTTTAACAAAGTTATTAAAAAAACATGTTTCGAACCTACAACCTATCGTACCGTTTCTACAATTGCATTTCAACGTATTTTTATTTACTGCGTCTTAGACCACTCGGCTAATGGGAAGGGTGTTGGGAGCGTTACGCTTTGTATTAAACAACGATTATTATATATGTCCATTGTTTACATGCAACGCCAATGTAAACACGCCAATGTAAACATTGCCAAATTACCGCTGTCCAATAATAGTCTTTGTTAAAAGGTGAATTTGTTCTTCAAATAAATAAAAGTGCAAATAAAACATGATCCTTATTCACATGTGGGTTTTGTTTACATGCGGACTTTAGCGCAAGTTGAACCTTTTATAAATATAAAGATGGAACTTCGAAAGTCACCAAACAAGACAAATATAAACATATTTCAGGCTCCGTTTCATTGATCCTGTCCATGGGCAGTAATGGAAATGCATATTACTGCCCACGCCGCCTAGCCCCAGGTTGAAGGCAATTCAATATACCGGTTACAAGTGTAATTGCGATCCATCCAAAAACGATAGTGTGCATAAAAATCAATTCAAGCAGAAGTATTCACATTACCTGGATATTTTGCATAGAGTTTTCAGTGGCTTGTACAACATCTCCAGAAACCTGTTGCTTCGAAGCAACCATCGGGACAGTCTTACTTAAGTATCTTTTCTGCCATTCAGGATTACTGTTCACCTAAAAATGAAGATAAGCTGTGCCCAAGGTCATAAAAATGAAACCCGTCTAAAATCTGAACTATCTGATTGGTTGCAATGGAGACTATTTTACATTTTAGTCAATCATAGACATGTCCCCATTTCAACCAATCAGAGACAAGCTTCCAATTCAACCAATCAAAGACAAGTCGATATTTTCACTAATCAGAGATAAGTTTCCATTTCAACCTATCATTTTTTTGTTTCCATTTTAACTAATACTTTTAATTTTAATCTAGTCTTCAATCTCAGTTATATGATCTCACGCCTTGGTTTTGAATACATATATTTTTGTTCAGAATGATTTTTTAATTGCGAAAAACATTATCTTATATGCTAACCAATACAGAAGCCTATCACTGCACAATACACCTATTTTCCCGGAATTAGATTGACTTCTATGAAAACTGTGGTGAGAAAAATAATGTGTTTTAAACTCGTTTGTGCATATTGATACTTTAGATGCATGAAACAATTGTTGTTTTTTTTTCGTCAAATTTAATGGGAGTGTGCGCATATTTCTCATAGTTATTCAAAGTTATAAAGTATCACGTTTCTTTATTTTTGCTGAGTTTAGATTGACATCAATCTAATCTTTGTATTTATGTTGCAAAATTGGCAAAATTCTTGTTACATTTTACATGAAAGCATTTCAGCAAGATAAGATCTTGAATCAGATACATAAGTTTTGATATGTAAACGGTTCGGAATTCTTTTCGTAATTTGAACTTTAATGTAAACATAGGCTACATGTAAACTGTAACACGAAGCAATCATACGAGCAAATAAAAACACGAACAAGAAGCTATTGGTATGTTAATGAATATCAAATTACCTGAATGATACGGCACCTTTGCACAGAGGTACAGATTATGTCAACTTGAATACAGTGGAAACATCTGCTACACCTGAAAAAACATTCACTTCCGGTTAGATTGATTATTATCACAGACGATTTTTATAACTGATGTTCGATTAAGTAGACAGTCACGTAATACTATGTTTATATAACCAAGAATGGTCTCTTTGCAACTTGGGAGGGGGGATTAAATATTTGTACGGAGGTCTACAGACTGTAATAGTAAAACCTCGCTTAGTGACCACCCTGAGCCCACTCCGTTATAACGGACTTTATTTGAATAACGGATTTGCAATTTGCGGGAGCCCGATTTCAACAAAGTGTATGCTAATGTGAAATGAAGTGATTAGTATTGATAGTCTTATAAAAACTTACGACTGTCCGTCTGCATTGGTCGTTGGCGTGTTCATCGTCTCTGTTTCTACAAAAGCGAGGTAGAGCAACAGTGTCCTGCGCACTTCTCTCCACCACCGGGAGGATGTTCCAAGGCCGTACCTCTCGGCAATACTTTGCAACAAATCTTCAATCGTAAACTAGAACGGCAATACAATCATATGTTGATGTATGTTTAACCCTTTACTCCATATATACGGGTTTTATCTCATGTGCGAACAGTGTAGATCCGCATCAGCCGGCACATCAATGTCGTCGGATTAGGATCTGCACTGTTCGCTTAATGAGAGAAATAAACTAGTGAATCAAAATGGAACAGTGAAGATCCTGATCAGACGACACAGATCTGGATCTACAATATGCGCCATGTGACAACATTCCTATCCCATGGCTTAAATGGTGAAACACTTGTTTATTGTTTTACTATTGCACATGTTCACTGATTTACTTACTTGTTTACATTTTCCAAACTGAGTTTCAGCTCGAAAATATTTATACTTCAGACGATAGTATACACATGAATACACAGTTTCCAATGCTTTGATAATTTGGCTAGAAAGATGAAAACAAAACACGTTCTTTTCCTTAATCATTATATAAGGCTTACATTTCTAACCAAATTTTCAACACAGCCTTACCTTCTGAAACAATGTCGGAGATTGTAATGCTGCGTATGTTCCGGTAAACATTTCCTGGTGGACATAGAATCTAAGTGGTGACAGAGATGTCACTAAACACTGAAGCCTTAATATAGGACCGGCTGGGAACATCACGGGCTTATCCGGTAGGTACCAAACGAAGCCTTTTTCATGGGAAACATTATTTCTGTATAGATAAAAATAAACGCAGACATTATCACCAATTAGTTTAAAAGTGGTTAAAATATGTTTATAAATACTTATAAACTAAGAACTTAAATAACTTAAGAGCGACAGTATCGCAAACGCAGAGAAGTTATCATCAATTGGTTTAAAAGTGTTAAAAATAAGTTTCTAAACTTAATTAACTTAAGAGCGACAGTATCTCAAACGATTGGCATTTTTGTTTCAAAAGGTATTCTAGTTTAGTGTTGACTTTACAAATAGACGACCAGGGAACATCGAAAGCCACCGAACACGACAAATATGAAACTACTGCCAGCTCTGTTTTACTGAGCCTAATCATGAACAGTAATGGAAATGCATATTTCACGTATGGTCCCCTAACAATAGAATGGATAACTAAAAACAACCGTACTACTACTGCTGTTGCAGCTGATGTTGTTCCACTACATATTATCATTATTATTATTCGTTATTAACGTTGTCTTTTGAACTTATTAGAAAAACAAAAAAACACGTTTTAGATTTACCCTTCGCAAATATCTGATACGGACGTATTGAAAAATGTTCGTGTTTCAAATGCCATAACATGAGCGCCCTCTGGTGGAGATTTGCTGTTCAGCGGCTCGCATGGAGCCGTTTTTAAACCTACAAGAGAAATGATATTTTGAAGCTCTTACTTTCCTGATCACAGAAAGAACGCACGAACAAAGAAACAAATTTAGACCCTTAAATTAACACTGAAGAAGTCGGTTCAGTGCCAACGAAACGATTTCACAATTGTCTCTCTCTCTCTCTCTCTCTCTCTCTCTCTCTCTCTCTCTCTCTCTCTCTCTCTCTCTCTCTCTCTCTCTCTCTATCTCTATCTCTCTTTCTTCCGTCTCTCTATCTCTCCAACTGTCTGAATTTCCTATGTTTTTGAAATAGGCGTCACTTGATCAAAATAAATAATATAGATATAAAGAAATTAAAAATATTGATAAAACCGTATGATAATGTTTATATCAATGGCATAATTAAACTGATAAAATATTTATATTGCAAACCATACCACTCTCCATTTCATACAGTTTCGCTATTTTGCACGTCACTTCCGGATTGTTTACGAATGGCTGCAATTTTGGAATTCTGTCAACCTGGAAGATGAAAGAAACAGCCATAAAGATATACTGACACCGCCAAGTGGAAATACCACATCGCAAACCTAATTTAAGCCAGCCTTGATATCGTCTTTACTCTCGTCTTTAGAAAAAAAAAATTAGCCCACGATGCGAATCGAACCAGTACGCCGACAGCGCCTTGCCACATAACGCCGAACACTCTACAATTAACCTACGTATGGACTACGGTTTCATCTACCGACAGAGGAACATGACTTTGTTTTGGGCAACACGGCAAGTTCTATATCAATAAAACAATCAGGTGAACTTGAGAATGTGTTTACTGCAGCTATCAGTAAATAATGACTTACCGATGTCATGTTATGATGATGACACAAATCAACCTTTCTGGTGTTGTCCCTGGAAGCTCGATCGGTAGCGTAATCGGATATGCATGGCTAGGCGCTGTCGCCCTGCGGTACGGGTTCGAAACCCAGAATAAGCAATGTCTTTTTAAACCACATGAGTAACAACAAGAAAGATCACCGTATGGAAAATGTAACATAATGTAGAGTGTTGCATTCATAAATACCTTCTGTGATATTTTAACATTTTGAATTGGACACCTGCTTTCGCCATGACAGAACAGAACTGACCAGTTCCCCTGTACGATCGTGTCGCCTTGCACCCATGTTAAAATGTCTGAAAAATAAACAAATCGCTAATCTGTAACATGTACATTACTTTTAGAGTGCTTGGTCAGGTAATAGGACACAAAGTGTTTTTATCATTTTCACTGTAGAAGACATGCAAACAATGTTAATAGTGGATATTTGTTTGTTTTGGTGAAATATCAATCTTATTTCACGAGTGAACTCCAGAAACTGATATTTTCACGAGTGGCGTAGCCACGACTGAAAATGCCAGTTTCTGGTGTTCACAAGTGAAATAAAATCGATATTTCACTGGAACAAACAAATTTTCATTTTCCTTTATGTTTTCTTTACAAAGTAATCAGTGAAGAACTGTAAACTCAGAGTTTCTTGTTCCTTTTAGAGGGCCCCAAAATACAATAGTCTCTTAACTTTTAATCATAACTGACGAAGCATAAATTTATTTAAATTTACATCTTTTTCAAAAGAAACATCATGCCATCAAAAAGAGGTCATAAGCATAAAAAAAGTAGTTCGGCAAAATCAGTAAAAATAAAAATGGTGTTCCACAGTTTCAAAACAGTGGTATACAATTTTTATTTCACTGAGAAAACTCTATAATTCACTGCAAAAACATAAAATAAATGAGGTGTAATAATCGTACAAGTGAATATAATTTGAGCTCGAGTTGAAACAGCTGAGCAGTAAAATTCATTCGTAAAGGGACTAAAATGTACTGATAGGTAAAACTTTTCGGCGAAATTCGCTACATTTCAGTCATTTCAACAATCGTATCAACTCGGCGTTCTCCGGCAAGCTTCGGATATACGTAGAATCACCGAAGCGTGATCCGAGTGTCATTTCAAAGTACTATAAAGGGAAACAAAATTTAATAATATTAACAGAACTGAGACATTGAAGTACCCCACCCTGAACTGTGAATAGGCTGCTTTAAAGCACTATGTTAAACGAGTTGGTAGCGTGCACGGATTTTTGTGGCCAGGCGCTGTGGTCGCACTGGTTCGATTCCCGGTCTGTGACTTTATGGGGCACGTCACGGGGGAAGCTGTGTTTTCAGTGATATTTTCTAACATTTGTAGTTATCTCTTAATTTGGAAATAGTTCACAATTATCTATTATTTTTTCATAACTGATTTGTGAGTTCACATTTTTCCCATCCTTTAGAATTCTCTCACATCATGGCTAGGGGTGTTTAAATAATTACCACACAAACAGATCCTTTCGAATAAATATTTTTAATAGTGTTTTGTGTTTCCATCAGATATTTTAGTCACAATTTACGTATTACTGTTTATATAGCAGAATAAACACATTTGTTAATTGGTTATCATTATATTTAATTATGTTATATTATTTGTGTTGACGCTAATTGCAACGATTGTACAATTATCCAGAAATAGAACCATTTTGTCGCTGCTCTTTAAACTTTTTATTCTAGATATATACTTTTCTACCTTTACTCCAAACTATTTCTACATCAATATCGTCAAGCATGTGGACCAGCGGAGTTGAATCCTCGCTTGCAGGGTCCATAATGGCTACTATATGTTGTTTGCCCGTTGACAGCCTTGCCTCAATCTGCAAATCAGACATATTATGATGAAAAAGTTATAATAACCATTTTCTTTATATATACTGATAAACTGATTTTATTACGTATCCTGATCAACAGTGGTCGACTCTTGGTCAGAAATATCATAAAGAATCTAAAAGCAAACATTGTGTATCATGATCAGACGACACGGATGTACGGCACGGATGTGCCGGCTGATCTGGATATATACAGTTAGCCATGGGATTACAAACATATTCCATTTAGAGTCCAGCCAGCTTTAAATTACAAAAAAGAGTGAACCTATGTGCACAGCAGGCACATCAATCTTCTTAAAACTAAAATTGAAAATTGCCATAAAAGACCCGATTTAAACCGGAGATATTAATAAACACCACAAGTTATTTATCAATTTTTAAGTCAATTGATTTAGTATGAAATACTTTTAGTATGAAATTAACAAGGCAATAAATCATTCAAAAAGAAAACACAGCCCTTCAGTTTAATTTGTACTAAAACTAAATCCTTTTCAAGACCGATTACATATAATGGATGGTATTTTGTTTATGGCATCTTGATATTTTATCTTTATGGTTCGAACTTCCGGCAAGGGGGCATTCCACAGCCAATAGACGTGAGCGAGGATGTAAAGGTGTCAAAACAGATAGTAAAGGAGCAGTGTTTACAAAAACTGAAACCATCTTACTCTTGTTACCAGCTTTAAACAGAGGCCGTCCATAAGACTCCAGCGGTGAGCCAGGTCATTAATAACGTCTCTCTGTTGACCATAGGGTTTAGAGGATAATAAATGAGATCTTCGGGAGATAAGTCACTTTGCGGGTGACATTATGACATTTAAACATGTATTTAAACAACCAGTTTGAGATTTTAATGGACAAAAGTGAAATATGTCATTGTGAAGGTATTTAGTCCACTATCTTTATGGTCAATACAGCAATTTAAAAAGTTGAACGTGTAATGAAAATGTCACATTTTGTTGATTCGTTAAGAGGCTCGTTCAAATTAACCAAATTAATCCATTACATAAATTTAAGATGAAGAAGTGTAGGAAAAATCTGTTTATCCAAGGTCGAATGCAAAATTTCCTAAAAGATGTCTTATGGAACGTTATACATGTACAATCTTTAGAATCTGAAGGGCCAGCTGACAGGATTGTGCACCCTTGAAGCTGGTTTAAACCCCAAGTGGGAAATGTGCTTTGGCAATGATCATTCCTAGTCCGTACCACCGGTGACTTTTTTCTTTATTTGTTTTGGCTTGTGTGTAACTTTATCTCTTTTGTATTGGCTGTGGAGAGAGGCTGTGTTTTCTGGGAGGGGCTTTTACTTATATATTCAGTTATATTAACAAACAACAACAACAACTACAACACGGATTTGGTTCAATTTCGGATACTTATGGTCAATTCTATTTAAACGCTATTCCGTATTCATCATAAAAGTTTGTCTAGCCGATTATTTTTGCGAAATTTTAGTTGGAAAACAGTTTTAATTTCATATGTTTCCTTGATAAATTAACCCAACCCACTCGACTACTCAGCAATACTGCGTGCTATAGCATGTAAACAACAAATAAACAAAAGCTACTAAGATAAACATACCTCCGTTATTTTCTGCAATAAATCCGTGGGTGCTCTCTTCGTCGACTGGGATAGCGCATTGTCAGCTGGATGCTCGCTTAATGAGCGTCCAAAAACCTTTGAATCGACTTCATCTGTGTCTTTCAGACGAAGAGTTCCTTCTACAAGAAACGCGCTGGCTGTTCCATCACTATCCGACGGTATGTGGTTAACCATGTCGTTGCCATAGTAACTGATGTGGTAATTGAGGAATAGGGACAGAAGACCAACACTCAGAATAAATGCAAACAAGTCCCTGGATGACACTGCACATCTGTTTAGCGCCATTCTCTAAAATTAATAATAATAATAATAATAATAATAATAATAATAATAATAATAATAATAATAATAATAATAATAATAAATAATAATAATAATAATAATAATAATAATAATAATAATAAACTTAAAGGAATAGAAATTCAACATTAATCAATTAATAATAATAATAATAATAATAATAATAATAATAATAATAATAATAATAATAATAATATTATTATTATTATTATTATTATTATTATTATTATTATTATTATTATTATTATTATGACAGCAATAATAATAAAAATAAAAATGATAATAATAATGCACTGAAAAATATTATTGACACATACGAGTACTTTAAATCCACTCAAGTAGCGTACAATATTTAAGAACATTCCGATATGGATTTTCTTCCTATAGTCCCGGTGTTTAGTGTAAGAATTTTAAAAAAAAGTTCTTTTTTTTCGAAAGAATCATTTTAATGCGCTTGGTCCCATTTAAAAAACAACAGAGTATTACGCTATCCCGCACTGAATGTTCCTGTTGAAGTAATTGACATGCGCTTCGGTTACACCAGGCGGCGACCGAAGGCTATCATTAGTTCTAAATTTATGCATTTTTATGTTTTCTAGATTCGATACAAGCTTTTGATTATCTCACTTCAAATGTCACTTGATAACACATTTAATTATAATCTAATTCATTGCATTTGTGTTGTGTTTCAGGTTACAGCTGCGCTCAATGGAAACTGTGTTGCAAGACTCAAGGGCGTAGTTTGCCTTGTATTCATGTGGATTCAAAATTGTGTCAGGGTCACCCGCCCGAAAATTTTAAAAAAAAAAGGCGTAATCTGTTGAAATTTTTTAATGCGGAAATTTAATGGAGAAACGACAAGGAACATTAAATTTTGATCTGAGCAGGTACGCATACTGTTTGGCTGAATTGAATAAAATGTCAGAATCGTGTGGATTCAGCCGCGTACTCGCGTGTAGAAAACCATCAAATATCGATTCAATCCTTATATTTACACATATTAATACTCTCTTTTATACAGAAATTATTGGAAGAATTTGTGATATTTCGGCTTTTTCGAATGGCTGTTGGAACAGCAACATTGACAACAAAGTGAATGACGGCACGCTTTTTCACAGCAACTCGTGGAAAAACGTGCGTGCTCGGCGACGTCACAAGTCACAACATTGTGCAACGTCCAATAAATTATTAACGGTTCTACTTTAGCCACGCTTTTCAAATTATTACGTCACACTGTTTACCATAAGAAATTATTATTCGTTAGATGAATAAGACTTCATCGTTGAGGACGAAGTTGAAGTGTAAATATTTAGAAATAACTTACGAAAAAATATTGCTTTTTCATAACTAATTTTTTATATATTTAATATATACTTTAATGTTATTTTTCCGCAAACTGCACAAAAAGTATTGTCGTCTGCTCAACTCCATGACGTCATTTCAAAGCATTAAGTCAATTAAGTAATGATTCTTATTTTCGTGCGGTTCATGCAGATTGGACGTGCACGCGAGAGCTGGCAAATCCATAAAGCGCGCTAGCGCTTTATGGTAAATTTGCCAGCTCTCGCGTGCACGTCCAATCTGCATGAACCGCACCAAAATAAGAATCATTACTTATATTTACAGTTTATTCATTTTTTTCTTTAAATAAACTTAAGTCGAACGCTTTCAAAAAATAGTATTAAGTGAAAAGGGGGAGTAATACGTGGGAGTTTTCAATAGTAACAGCCATGACGTTACTGACGTCATTACGGGTCATGCGGTTCATGCAAAATGAACCGAATTTTTTTAAACGAAGAAATCAATAGGAATTTAAATATTTCATTGTTACGCGCCCCGTATAGAAGAATGCTTTGTTGTTTTGTGAAAAATGAGGTTCAACAATGCTTATCAACTTCTAGCGCAATCAATTAAATAAACTACTATGCTATTAAATAGCAAATTTTAAAATAAGATAATAAGGTGTTTTTTTAGTTACAGATAAGTGGTCAGGCACGTGATGATCTATTTATAGAAAAAACAACCCTAATAGTCTCATACAGCAGATATGGGCGAGTTCGATGTTTCCTTCGATAAGCAATTGAAATAATCTGTAGATCCAGATCAGATGGCGCGGATGTGCCAGCTGATCTGGATCTTCTTTGGTTGGACATGCGACAAATAAAAACGTATATAAGGAGGAAGGGGAGAAAATGCGGCACGTACGGATACGTAACTATAAACATTTAAAAAAAAACAAACTTTTGCTCAGTTGCCATATTTAAATTTACGTTTCTGTCACGTGACTGTCAAATTATTATTAACGCACTATAACAGGGATGGATGCAAGATTTCACGAGATTGGTTTCGTTTGGGGCAGTCGTATGGTATTCACATAATAAGTTTAAACTTTCTGGCTCAGATCCCTATGAAAATTATATATTACTGGCCAAAGAGGGGATTCGAGCAACCCCACAACCACCTCTGGATCCGCCCCTGGTATTAAGACAACGCGGTCACGGCGCAAAGTATACAAATGTAAACAAACTGAGCACATACTGTGCATTGGTCAAATGAGGTAAAGCATGTACCTAATATAAGATACCATTAGCCTTGTTCTTATCAACCCGTATCAAATAATACATTAGTTTTATGAGATTTCAATTAAGCGGAATTGGATAAGGACCATAAATTTCGACACCGAGACAAATTCAAGAGACTCATTCTAAACCAGGTGTACAAACAAAACTTCACACAAAGTCAAGAGGGGCAATCAGGTATGGATAATTAGATGAAAAACAATACAACGCTCAAGTGCTACAAGATTATTCAAGAAATGAAGATCGCATAATATAAAGTTTGGAGTGGAGTGTTGCAGTGGAGTCTGGAGTCTGAATTTGGAGATGAATGTTATAGCTGAAATTTTGGAGCCAGATTCTGGAGTGGCCTTGAAATTGGTTTTAATGGTGTACATGTGTATTGTACCTAAATTGGAAAAATCAAAATATTGGCAATATTTGCCTGGTCTATGGTAACATGTGATTAATTATGTTAATGTTTATATTTTATTTCTATAACCCTTAAATATATGAGTTATTTTCCTGCCAGTTTCAGTTTTTTGTGTTATAAAACTGAAACCTGCTTTTTAAAAGTTCACTTTTTTATATCACCAGATGAGAGCACTCTTATGCAACATCTTACTTTCTGTAAAAGCAGGTGACATTTAATGCATTAAAAATTTTATTTAAAATACATTGAACTTAGTTAATATGGTTTTCCACATTAATCTTCATGACACAGTTCTGTATAAACACACATTTAAATTATCACTCCAAACTTCGGCTCCAAAATTCAGCTCCAAAGTCAGACTCCAGATTCTACTTCAATCCACTTCATAATTTATACTATGCAAATGAAGATATCATTAGCAACTGGCAAACTGATGAACCTTGTAATATAATGCTTTGATCACTTGGCGTTACCATTAATTGCATTTGACAGGAAGCAGAAATAACAATTATTTAATTAATTAGTTAAGTGGCATTTTAATTTTGTTATTAGGTAGTATCAGGGGCGGATCCAGATGGGGGGGGGGGGGGGGGTGGGGTGCTCAGTAAAGTTGCTGGAATCCCCTTTTGGGGAATCAATATATTGTATGTATTTTTCCCAGTAATTTTGTCCTTAAAGTGGAAAATTATAATGTAACTACCCTGAGAAAACCCCAAACGAACCCCCTTTCTAAAAATCTTTCAAGACGAGGGGTAAGAGCTGTGAACATGTTAAAACTAGGCTTAGTGCCAGAACAGAAGGTAGCACAACAGGAACAGGAACGGGGGCTGAACAGAATAGGGAACGGGAACAAAACATAACATAACAGAACAAAATGGAACGGAACAGAACAGAACAGAACAGAGCTTTTTGTTAACTGTTTGGTATTTTATAAACAACGTGGGGCTATGAAGTCATGATCAAATTTGTGAAAACAATAGCGAAGGTTTTCGATAAAGTATCATAACAGCGGTTGGTAAAAAAGAACCATCATACAAACAAGGATAACAGAAGAAGAATATGAAAAAAAGCAGATTAGATTAAAGTAAACGCAACAACCAGATAGGTGGGGTAGCGATCCGTCAACTTTGATTAACAGCAATGGACGTTTTTGTCTAACGAATAACTACACCAAACATTCTCTCAATTTTTGTCATATTAATTTAAAGTTAAATTTTTACAAATTTATTCTTTGCTATACGAATCTGACACATCAAAAAGTTGTAAAAGCTACTGGGGTTTCATTATATTTCGCGAGGGCTTAATTTTCGAGTATTTCGCGCTTTGTGGTATGCGTTAATCAATTCACAACAAAATTCTACCTCATTATATCTTATCATATAAGAAAAATACATCTGCGCGAATTTATGCCCGCACTTCAATGTCATTTGCATCATTCTATAAATAGCGGTCACGTCATCAAGCTAACATAGTCAATGTGATGATCACGTGACCGGCGTGTACACAATGCATTTGCATGGTTTGCGCGAAAATTAGGCACTGCGAATATAAATGATACCACACTATTAATATTTTGCAAGGTTATCATCGAAACATGATGTAATGTGAAGTACTATTACTTTTAAACTTTTTATCAGTAAGTCAAATCTTTCAACACCAATGCTGGAGATCACAAAAATGAGATTGAAACCAGTCTCAAATCTCAAGCATCTGATTGGCTGTTGGCTATTTCAAGCAATCAAATCCTTGAGATTTGAGACTGGTTTCAAATCTCAGTTTTATTATCTTGGGACCAATGTTGTTTTTACAAAATTATAACCTTTATACTTGATGTACCACAGATTAAATAAATGTCGTTGTTCCGGGCGTTAATTTTTATTTTCTATTCACTAATTTGGATGTTTATTAGCTGTTTATATCCTGAAAGGGTATTAAATTTAGCGCAAAGTGTCGCTAACTATTAGCTACTGAAAATGCATTAAAGCTGCCAAATCACAGTTTAGAGTGGAATACTTCTATTTCCCAGATGTGGTGAATAATAATAAATATCTACACTTCAACTTCGTCCTCTACGATGAAGTCTTATTCATCTAACGAATAATAATTTCTAATGGTAAACAGTGTGACGTAATAATTTGAAAGGCGTGGCTAAAGTAGAACCGTTAATAATTTATTGGACGTTGCACAATGTTGTGACGTGACGTCGCCGAGCACGCACGTTTTGCCACGAGTTGCTGTGAAAAAGCGTGCCGTCATTCACTTTGTTGTCAATTGTTGCTGTTCCAACAGCCATTCGAAAAAGC
Organism: Corbicula japonica; assembly: GCA_038501625.1. NCBI lineage: Eukaryota > Metazoa > Mollusca > Bivalvia > Venerida > Cyrenidae > Corbicula > Corbicula japonica. The sequence continues at coordinate 5,740,452 of JAZAYU010000014.1, forward strand.
CGTAATATCACAAATTCTTCTAATAATTTCTGTATAAAAGAGAGTATTAATGCGTGTAAATATAAGGATTGAATCGATATTTGATGGTTTTCATTTGGGTATGAAAAACAGTTGGATTGTTTAAAGTACGCGTGAAGACCTTCGGGCTTCACACACTTTAAACAACCCAACTGTTTTCCATACCCAAATGAAAACCATCAACTATCGATTCAATCCTTAATTGTAAACCTATGTTAAACCAATAAAAGACAGAAAAGGAGTGAATATTGCCGAAAGGAGATATCAGTACATTAAGACCTGTTGTGAGTGAATTTTTTGCGTTTGTGAAGTTAAAACAACTTTTTGCGTTTAATATACTTCAATAAATTAGAAACGCAACTTCTTTTTACAAGAAATACATTTCATGTTAAAAGATGTTGCGTTTCTTATTTCTTCAAGTACATATAGTAAAGAAAAAGAAATTTAAAAGTCAACTTCTTTAATCACGAAACACATTTTGTGTTTAAAAAAGTTGAGTATCTAATTTCTTTAAGTATACATTCACTCGTTAACTGTGTAAGAATATTACATCACATTTACCATTCTCTCACCAGAGGGCGTGCTACACAAGTTTCGCTTACACCTCTGTCAACGCCGGGAAAAGTAGTTCTCATACACGTGATATTCTATCGTCACACCGCAAAATAGTTCCCCGAAAATTTGGGTAAAAATATATCTTAAACATTGTTCTAAAAAAAATAAAAATACCCATTTTCATTTTAAGTAAATTATACAGAGATCAAAATAATCTCACGAGCATTTTATTCATTATTTATATTTTGTACAAGAATCTTGTACATCAGGCGTTGACAGAGGTGTAAGCGAAACTTGTGTAGCACGCCCTCTGGTGAGAGAATGCACATTTACTTTATCTACTGGACTGGACTGGTCTTCTGCAACTTTTATTATCAATTTTGATATTTGAAAACACTATATTTTTGTCTTAAAACTGAGAATACGCTGCTTTAAATCTAACACAAATTGTCGCTAACTATTAGCTTTTTCATGTGGATATATGACTGTGTCGGTAAAACAGTAGTTACTGTTGAAGGACGCTTGTCATATATAATAAGCATACACTTTAATGTCAAATAGTGTCCTGAAGCAGTTATTACTAATTAGGCCATGCCAGATGGAAATACTGTAAACCTTTAAATATTCGTGGATAAACATTTTCGCTTTTTGGTTAGGTCGGACACATTCGCACAGTTATTTTTTAATTTCGCACTTTACGAATTTCTGTAAAACTATTCATAATCCTGTCGATACGATCACGTAAATTAATTTTCGCGATTCCGTTTTATCCGCGAAAGAGCGAAAATAAATCGATTCATTTGGTTATTTCGTGCCATGTATCGACCAATGTAGATCCAGATGAACTGGCGCGCATGTGCCAGCTGATCTGGATGTTCACTTGTTGGACATGCGACATATAAAAACGTAAATAAGGAGGAAAGGGTTAATGAACAGTTTGGTCGTTTTTACACACGAATTGAAAATTCTGTCTCTTAAAGTTCCAAGTCAAACTCTGTTGTTTGCTCATGTCCTCAACAAGAACAAAATGCGGTGTTAACACAATTACAACAACAAAAAAAGATTTACACAAATACACTAGGTGGGGCAAAATCAGATGATTGTTTTACAATTATATGAATTAGCTAACATTAAGATATAAGATATATTGGCCAGTCAAAGTATCTTTTCGGAAGATAATAGAATTTGGACCTGGTTTTAGGACAAAATGCACTTCAATCCTCGATTATTACAATTTTGACTAAGTTGTATAATGTCGTCTGCGTAGCCATTAATCCAACGGATATCCGTTTGTTTTTGGTGTGCTGTATACTGATATCAACGCTAAGAGCAAACGGGCATACGGAGAGCATTTTCGGACCGGATCTTTTGCGAATTCTGTTTATAGGACTGCGACAGAAGTCTAGGTTGTCCTGCTTTGTTTTCGTAGGTTCGGCGCGGTGCAGATAAGTACGCAGTACCCCTAACAATAGTCACCTTACCGGATATCCGCTGGATTAATTTTTGCAACGAACCCTTTCTGTAACATAATAGTAGTACAAAATTTTCAACATCACAATCTAGCGATGTTTTATGATAAATCAAGATCCCTACGGATAATTCAAATGTAGTACCTTTTCAACTGTGTCGGCTGTGAACATCCGGTTTGCAATATACGCACTTGTGCATCCTTCGTTAAGTTCCCTTTTCACATGCACACTTTTCGTTGAATTTTAGTATTCCTTATATGCATCACTAAATATCCAAAATTAATCGCCGTCTCCTCGCATCTGCGTTGTTTTTACGAAATCTGCAAATTTAAAGCAGGTCCAGTTTAATACTTCCTATATTATATCTTTCCTGTTTTCGTGATTAAACATTTTTATCATTATAATGCGTAGCTGAAAATTCAACCGTGAAACACATCAAAATAATATTTATTTATATTACGTTTCAGTGCACAAATCAGATTATATATTTGAAATAATTGTTTATCAGATTACGAGTGGTACAATTTACGAAGCTTTATAAAATAATACAGTGCCGTACCATACTCGCGTGTAGCTTGTAGAAATGTAAGCCACCTTTTCATTTCCGACTATGCTATCATTTGTACAAGTTAAATCCTATGTTATCGTATTAATATGGTAGTACATCCCAGTAGTAGGAAACTTAATACCCTGAATAAAATGCGTATCCCGTCTAATTGCTTGAACATGAAACTTTCCTCACCACATCCCATTAAATTGACAACCTGTCTCCGTGTAACAACTTTCAATATTTAGGTATTTAAGTATTTTGATTATAACTAATAATGGATAAGTAGAAAGTCACGTGATACTCTGTTTATTAAACCAAACATGATTTTATAGCAGATATGGGCGAATTAAATATTTTCCAGTGGTCAATTTTTATAAAGCGTGTTTACTTTATCGCGTATTTTTGTTGTATTATTGTCTTGTACACAATATTATGTGGTTAACTTTCTTTCGTAGCAGGGTTGACTTCAATCGAAACTTGCAGGTTTAGTAGAATGCGGCCAAAAGCCACTGATACTATAAAAATATCGGTATGGACAATTATAATAAATTTGTTACGATTTTCAAAACAGAACAAAACTCTTCATAGGTTAACGGAAGTCAAATACTGAAACCACTTTATTAAATATAAATAACGAGTACGTATTAACGAACAGTATGTCATCAAAACGAATTTAACATGCCTTGATGCGCATACTATAAGATATACAGTCAATAAATCAAACGAATATGGGTGTTCTGACAGCAATATCACCGGACATTCAATCTGCCATTCAATCTGCCACCCTGTTCTTTATGTACAAAAATGCGAGTAAATCGGTAAAAACAGTGGAAGTTGTCTCTGTCAACTCGTCACAAGAAATTAGGGTACTGGTATTACTTATATAGAATGTCAAAGTTATTTAGGTTAGAGAAATGAACCGCGGAACAATCTGCATACTCCGTTATCATCGCTACTGTTGTATCATCATATTTCGTGTGGATTAAAGTTTCGCGTATTTCGAGCTAGGGAAAATGCCCAAAATCACATCCGAGTGAAAATTAAGTATACAATAGCTTTTTTTGAGAGAATAACATAACTGCGCGAATTTATGCCCGCCCGAAAATGTAATGTAATCTTCGCCCTCGCGGAATTAACTGATACCACTGTGACGCCGATGACTGATTCATACTTATGACAATACGGTTTTTTTTTGCTTATTTTTAAACTCATCTAGCACATCCATATGATGGAAGTCTTTGTTTAGACTGTTTTCATCTTGCATTGGAAAACATTTGGTCCTGGGCGTGGCTACAACAAAAGCCACGCCCAAACGTGGTCTTCGCACAAAATTATTTTGTTTTGTGACGTAGATTCCCACGCAGCGTGTCATTATTAGCTTTCTCATCAGTGTGGCAATTCAGGTCGTGATATAAGCATCGCAAGTTCTCATTAATATTTTGCAAAAATTAGAAATATTTAAGAGTATAATTCATAAGATTTTGGGTATGACACGCTTTAAACAACCCAATTGTTTTCCATACCCCAATGAAAACGATTAAATATTTGTTCAATCCGCAACTGGAGACTTTTGAGGTCGCCACAATGCACAAATGTCTGTATTGTATATATATTTTATTAAAAATACATGCTCAGGTTCGAACGTATATTATGCCGCCGATAGAGGCCCAGTACGAGCTAAAACATATATACTTAAATTAGTGCCAGTTTATTAAAACATTCGATCAGAATGTTATACAACTGCTTTTTATTATTATCGTCAAATATTTAATTCAGAAGGTTTTAACAGTTGCATTGTAAAATATCTCAACAGAAGGTTTTTTTTCGTAAACACTAAAACGTTTTTAACACTTACTGTTTGCCGAAATTCAAGCTAAATTGTAAACGCAAAGTAATACACTGTATATTTTGTCAGTTTTATAAATTGATCCAGCTTCTAAAATAATAACATCCTCTTAGGCGGCAAAGATTTCAATATATAAAGTTGTTTGATATAAGAATTTGGCTCGCGGTGAACGTCTGTTTACTTACTCTGTCCGTTGACCGCTGTCAACATATTCTCTTCAGGAAAGATAATTCAGTTTCTATAGTAACTGTTTATACAATTATGAAGTATATTATTACTAGGTATGAAAACATCTTTGAACCTTGGCCATACTTGATGGTATTCAGAGTGTATGCATAAGCTAACCGCAAGAAAACATTAATTTTCTACATTACGAATAGTCCTCGTCGTGTTGGCTTTAGCTCAGCACTCACACAGGCTTCGTTGATTCTGGGTATATTCAAAGCTTGCCGGAGATCGCCGAATAGGTACGATTGTTTACTCCGATATTTCTTAGTGTCGATTCTTTTACTGTAATCGTGGAATCAGATAAATCTGGCTCAAAAAGCCGGTGATAGGAGGCTTGAGTTTTTTGGCAAAACAAATCAACAAAAACGCTCTTAAAGCGACTGTGCTTTTTTCGAACTTAGTTTGCTTTGGAACAACCTGGAAATGTTGGGTTCCGCAAACCTTCGTACCCACATGGGTGACGAGATTTCAATGAAATTTACTACATCGTGTCAATGTACCGCAAGCAAAGTCATATTTTTGTCTTAAAGATGGAAATACACTGTTATCTAAAGGTGATTTTATTTTTTCTGTCAATGCCGCAAATGTAACACGCATGATTAGATAACAAGCTAGAAACATACGATTACCAGATTACATACGGTTTTCCGTTGAGGCTATCGTTGTTGCGCTTTTTTAACCTCTTGGACAAGACCACGAAAATGCGAACAACGACGTATGATGCGAAGGCGTCGTCACAAATTGTACTTCATCGTTTTCATCGAAAGTAAAATTTACTGTTACTTAAATCAGACCTGGGCAAAATCTATGATCTGCATGATCGGAATTTTAATGAAAATTGCTACAAATTATAACACAAGCACGAGGAATCATCGATCACAGCAGCCATGCTCATGTTTCGAACGTCTTGGTTTCTGTTATTATACACACATTTTATAAGTTGTTACCACACCGCTAAAAATAAGTGAATACGGCTTGTCTGGAATAGCAGGATTCAGAAAACAGATCTCCCCCCTCCCACACAGAGAAAGAATAAGGAGAGACAAAAACGGCATATGTAATTTCAAAAAGACACAAACAATTAACAAATAAGATAGCAAGAGCGGTAACCGTCTCGCAAAGCTAAGTGGCAAAACATATTGACATGGAGGGATTGGTTGGGGTTGGGGAAGGGCCAGGAGCGAATTCAGAGAAGTTCAGTTGGGTTATCGAACCCCATTTTTTGGGCAGCAATATTTAATTTTCATGGGGATTATTGCCAGAAAGTTCGAAATTATTACATAAACCCCTAGGACTGCCCCAAAACGAACCCCCTTCCTCAAAATGAATTTGAAGAAACACGTACTAGTTGTCTACAGAATGTTTTGATAAACTCAAGTCCAATTATTGTAAGTTGTAGTTCAAACTGTAACTAGAAACGATGACGAAGAAATTCGATATTATAATAGAGGTATAGTTTGCATGTCTTCTTCACTAATTACTTAGGAAATGTCACACGAACCCAAGTTGAAGCTTAATTAAGCGTTGACCTGTAGTATAAGGAACACAGCGTCCTTGGTTAAACTAAGCAATTTGCGATTGTTTTTCTATTTGTTTTATGTTTGTTTGTTTTTTCTTTCGTATTCCATTCTAAAAAGTTTCGGTGTTCCCGTTTGTGTTAATATGTGTTATGAACAAATTGTATTATATTGTATAAAAAACGATGCTCATGTCAAATATATATCTAGAAAAAAGCAATATTATTATTATTATTATTATAAGTGTAGCATTTCGTATTATATCAAACTTTGCACATTGAAGTTTCCATAGAAAAATGCTTCTACCAAATATAATATGTGCCCAAGGATATAAAACTGAGCATGGAAACCAGTCTCAAATCTCAAGCATCTGATTCCTGAAATGGCGAACACTCAGATGCTTGAGATTTGAGACTGGTTTCCAATCTCAGCTTTATAACCTTCAGACATGAAATCATTAATATTCGTGGGGTTTTATTTTTCGTGCATTTTTGTAGGGAGATTGATCTACGAATTTGAAATTGAGATCCATGGTTCAAAGACCATGGTGTTATGAGTTAACAGTGTGGCTATATTACGTTTGAATGTCGTGCACACACAAAACCACTCGCTTCAGGTTGGTTTTTTGCTTATTTCTCAGTACTTTCTAAACGGTTTTGATCAGATAAAGAGCACTGTACTTCTGCTAACAAGCAATTTCATCCAGTTTCAATCGGATGTCGTTTTCTCAAACATTCAAAGACAAATTTTGTTAAAATTGTCTTTGAATGTAAGAGAAAGCGGCAGCCGAAAGAAATTGTTATGGTAAATGTAGATAAAATGCTTTATAACGGGTGTTCGGTGCTCTTTATCTGATCGAAAAACTTTACATGAAGCGAGTGATTTTGTGTGTGCACGATATCCTAAACGTCACGTGGTATACCCACCCCTGTAAATTGTCAATGACCTTGACAGTTTCATGAATGAAAATGTGTTTGAAACAAGCTGCCAGTGTATCTTTTCAAAACAAGTCAATGATATGACAAAGGTATCTCTATATCGTGTGAAATCTCAATGCTTTAATACCCAAATAACATGGGTTGGTCAAAGTAGTATTGTTTACATCCGAGGATCTTGATGAACGTTTAACATTCTTTTGATTGAAACCGTCACGACAAGTTGACGCCTAATCGAATTAACAAACTTATGTAATATTATGTACAACTTCTGTGAAATGAATCAATTTCGCGATGCGACCTTTCGCGCAATACCATAGCCGCAAATAAATTATCCTTGCAAGTTTGAATTCGCGCTTTGTATACTATACTGAATACGCTTTTACGTGGTTTAACTTTGATAGGGATTAAATTCGCGCAATAAATTAACCCAACGAGAAATTTGCGCAATTAGATCCATGAGATAATTGTGTCATGTATTTCTTTTCATAAAATTTAGTTTGTCCACTTATAAACTGTTTTATAACAACCCTCTACCTATTTACTAAAGTTAATGAAATAGTTACACTAACTTGGCGAATAGACTGTCACAACTAGATACTATCCGTAAATCCAGAGATCCTATCCGTTAATCCAGAGATCTTATCTGTTAATCCAGAGATCCTATCCGTTAATCCAGAGATCCTACCACCAGGGAATCAAAAATACCCACTCAGTGTTACATTAGTCATACATAATAACTATCCGATTAAACATAGAAACCATTAATCAACTGTACAGGTATACTCTCTACAAAGATGTTACAAATCTGAGAAAAAAGCAAATAAACGTTATCACTATATAACTGTATTGAACATCAGTTCAATTATTTAATTTGAATTTTCTAACTATCAGTAAAAATCTTCATAAAAATTCTCCTGATCTGCCAGTCGTGCTATATCGCAAAACCACTAGGGGGTGACATTTATCATTGTGCCATAAAATGACCACATCGCGAATTACAATATCTTCAAGAAGGCATAATATATCATATGGGTTTTAAGTAAGGACGCTCACCCTGTTTCAAATACGGACAGAAAGCATATTAATTTTAACCTTTTGATCACAGCTGTTTGGGGTATTTCACTGATGTCCATTTGGATATAAAACAGTTAATGCAATAGCAGGGATAATTTCTGAGGGTTGGGGGATGGGGGCTTGAACATGGTTTTCTTTAAGAGTATGCAAACCGTTTGTCAAATATTTGCAGAAATTCCGGCCTTATCTGCAAGGCCAGGATGTTAGCAGTACGGCAGTAACAGCAGTAGTACTGCCTGCAGTAACAGCAGTAATACTGCTGCCAGTAACAGCAGTAACACTGCTGTGACTGCTATTACTGCTGTTACTGCCAGCAGTATTACTGCTGTTACTGCCAGCTGTGTTAGTGCTGTTACTGCCAGCAGTAATACTGATGTTACTGCTGTTACTGCCAGCAGTATTACTGCTGATTTTGCCGTACTGCTAACTTCCTGGCCATCTTATCTGCCCAACCTTTTTAGTGTTGGTGCGGCCGCTTAACCGTAACTAGACCATCCCATGAGAGACACTTACATTTAATATACACTTAACAACTTTTCTAAGTATACACCTGCGTAATAGGGCATTACTGGCTTGATAATTGAGCTATTGCTCTAAAACTAAAAACAACATGCAAGTTATACTAACTGATTTATTAGTAAGACATTATTCAAAATGTCTGCTATACCGACGTTAGATTCATTCTTAACCGTCTACTTTCCTACACCTTCTTTCTGCCAAAATATATAGTAGTGTTGTTTGTTTTTTGTTTGTTTGTTTTTTCTACAATGTTCGAGTACATAATGCTTCATATCTTTGTCGCCTATATTATGATAGTTTGTATATTTTCAGGAGAGAGATTAAACAAGTTATTATAACTTTCTTCTCAATCCTGTTGCAAATATTCACGATGTATTGTATATGTACATTTATCGAAGAAATAAATATTGTTTAAACCAAACAGGAGGGACCAACCGTGCAACTTGAAAATCGGCTTCTTCAGGAATGGGCTTAAGATTCCCCAAAGGAGTCATTCAGCACTGTCTTAGCGCAATGAGATCAATGTTTCTTGCAGTTATACGCATGGTTGGTGGTCGTACTCTTTATTTGCTTATGTGAATTTGTATTCTGTGGGTCCCAGTACTCTAAATGATTGCGAGCAGTCAGTTGTCTGTCATTTTGAAAACTGTTTTACTGATAAATCAGTTAGTATTTATTGCATGTTTTATTGAAAGTTTTGGAGCAATAGTTCAATTATCAACCCAGTAATTCCCCAGTACGCAGGTGTATACTTAGAAAAGTTGTTAAGTGTATAAGCAACAAAGTTTTACAAATTTGAAACCTCCACGTTCTCTTCATGAGTATTCAGGGGCGTAGCCAAGTTTGGATATTGGGGCGGTGGAAATTTTCAGTTGATCACAGTAAAAATATTTACCCCCATATGCTAGAAGAAAATTCTTGGTTATATAAACATAGTATCACATGACTGTCTACTTAACTATTATCAGTAATAGAGCTACAGTTTGAAATACGACAAAGGCAAGTTCAAAAACATAAAACAAATTGCCATCTCTGGAAACATGATATAGACTGCAGCTTGACTAGGAATATGATCTTAAACTGGAATCCAGTAACATCATTTTAAATAATCATTAACGATATAAAAAAGCGTCGAAAAAAGTGTTTTTCCTCTCCAGACTAAGTCATTAGTGGAAATAATTACGATGTTACCTTATGTCATGTTCTATCATTACGTTCTAAATATGAGGTAAACATTTCCGAATGTTCAAAACAACTGTATTCAGATTTTGAAGTCCGAATGAAACCATCTGCCTCGTTTCACTCAAGAGCGATGGGCGTGATTAGTCCTTTGCCCATAAAAGTGAAACTGGAGATCAGTCGCAAATCTTAAGCATCTGATTGGCAAAATCAAGTCTAATCAGTCAGATGCTTTAGATTTGAGACTGTTCTCCGTTTCAGCAAATCACGTGCTTGAAATTCGAGACTAGTCTTCGACTTAATCTGAGCCCAAGGTTATAAAACTGAGCATGGAAACCAGTCTCAAATCTCAAGCATCTGATTGGCTGAAATGGCGACCAGTCGCCATTTCAGCCAATCAGATGCTTGAGATTTGAGACTGGTTTCCAATCTCAGCTCCAATCTCAGCTTTATAACCTTCAGCCCTGATTATTGAGATTTGAGAACGATCTTCAATGATGGACCTAGTTAAAGAAAATACGACCAGTCTTAACTCTTTAGAATCTGATTGGCTTAATTAGAGTCTCCATATCAGTCAATCAAATGCTTGAGATCTGAGACTGGTCTCTAATCTTTAATTAATTTCACGGATACACATAATTTAGTGGTATTGGCATTCACCAATGTGTGTATATTTCCTGCCATTACGCCGAATTACCTATATTTTATAACATATCAATTTTAAGATATGATCCTTTTCATCTGTTAAAATACTATGATATAATGCAAGGTCTGTTTCATTTTAAATATTTTATCAGTATTGCCAATCTTTTAACATCATGTTTTATACAAAAAAAACTTTGCAAGTATAACATATTTTCTTGATTCAAGAAAGATTAAATAAAAGTTGTTCCGGGCGATTAATTTTATTTGTATATTCACTAATTTTGTTTTTATATCCCATGTGGCAATAAATCTAACAAATGCGATGTATCTTTAACATTTAAGGATGTCCGGTCAAGTACCAGGACGAAAATATTAAGTGTTTTCAATTGTCAAAATTTATAATTTGAACTATAGAAGACCTTTTAGAAGACATTAAAACAAGGTAAATGTGACGTATTATTATTACCAAGTTACATGTAACGTACATGTTGCCAAAGTCGTTATATCGTTACTAACGCAGTAAAATCGCTCATAACAGACCCTAAATATGTACTAATTAGTCCCAAATTTCGGCGAAAATCGCCCCTTTTCGGTCATTCATAGACATTGGTTGAAGGTTATAAAGCTGAGCATGGAAACCAGTCTCAAATCTCAAGGATCTGATTGGCTGAAATGGCGACTGGTCGCCATTTCAGCCAATCAGATGCTTGAGATTTGAGACTGGTTTCCATGCTCAGCTTTATAACCTTAGGCAATTATGTAGTAGACGTGTACAATTATTATTTACCTTATCTGAGAGATTGAAGTGTTCCACCCCGAACTGTGAAAAGACTGCTTTAACACTTTCCTCCTTAAATACGCATTTTTACGCATGTGCGAACAATATAGATCCAGATCAGCTGGCACATCTGTGCCGTCTGATCAGGATCTGCACTGGTCGCATTTTGGTCAGAAATAACCTCACAAATAATAAAGCGAGCAGTTTAGATCCTGATCAGACGGCACGGATGTGCCGGCTGATCTGAATTTAAACTGTTCGCCCATGCAATTAAGGTGTGTCTATTGAGGAAAGGGTTAAAGCCAATCAACACTTATAAGTTTATTTACGACATCAATTTTATATCATGTGGTGTTATTCATCAACAAGTACTTTAGTATCCTTTACGACGCCAAAAAAAAGAATTTTCGCGCAAAAACCCGAAAATGGCAATTTCGCTGGAGCATGAATTCGCGCAATTATATAATTCTATTTAGACACACTTTTAATCTCGCTATGGTTGAAATTCGTGCAAATGCCCTGACGCGCAAAGATACAACAAAATCCTGTCTTCTGTAAAGTTTTAGAAATATTTTGCAACAAGTATTTAACATCATGTTATCATGAATATTAATGTATTACATGCCTTTGTTATCCTTTAACTATCCATAATTAAAAAAGTCGTCTGCTCAAAGTAATGATGTCATTTCAAATAATAACGTAACTTCCCAAAAACAAGTATTACCATTTGCACAGGTCCAATACTATTAAGCTCTCAATGTTTATATTGTATAATCTTACCTACTGAACTGCGTCAAACTTCCGTTCTACAATATCACCACTTTTGCAATCTCCGTTATTTTACATGCTCACTTTTTCTTGAATATTGGTTTCCACATTATCTTAATTAAATCCCTTATTATTTGTTGTTTCCACACATGTAAGTTTGATTGGTGTTATTGTTTTTTGTTTTTTTTTTGGACAAAATGTGCAAACTTTAACTAAAAAGAGCCAATGTTTATTTTTTAACTATTTTCTACAATGTATCATAACTCGGCGTCACGAAAACACATTTTTATCCCTATTACGTTTCAGTGAACAAATGAACAAATCTGAGTAATACATAAATGAACTATCAGTCTATCACTTTACATATGCCACATAGGTAAATATAATAATAAAAGCTTAACAATATATAAACGTTAAGATATTGCACTTGCTAACAAGTGAATTTCTCTCTCACCGAATTTAAATCATAGTAAGACACCTCAAAATTTGGAAACTGTATACCCCCGAATATTATGTACACCCATCCACCCATCTAATTACTTTTACCACAACACAAGATCTTGACATTTTTCGTTAAACTTTAATAACCACTCCATCCCCTTAAAATTGACAAAAGGTCTTCCTGGCATTGTGACTGCTTCCCTACTTCCAATATTTAAACTTTGATTTAAAAATTGTTAATAATGAACTTTTGTAAATACAATATATTAATCTGACATCGCATTTAATATAAACTGAACGGTGTTTACCCTTTTCAGCAATAGAATATCATACGTTTTTATATTAAAGCAGCCTATTCAATAATCGGGTTGGAACACTTCAATGTTTCAGTTGTGTTTTATTTTAATTGTATCATTTTATTATAATGCCTATAAAAATGAAAATTCGCGATTTTCGCCAAAATTTAGGACTAATCATTACATTATTGTATCTGTTGTTAGTGATTTTTACTGCGTAAGCAACACTATAACAACTTTGGCTTTGAATATATTCACTTCTACGTTGACTGTGTAATAATATTACATCATTTTTACTTTGTTTACATGTCTTCTACAGCTTATAATGATAAATTGATATTAAATTTAAATATTTAAAAACCATTTATATATTCGTCCTGACTGGTGACCAGGTACCTTAAAGCAATCATGCTTTGATATTATTTAAAACGTGAATGCTAGGCAATAAAATACATAGAGCTGCTTGATTCTTGATGAAAACTCACTTTATTGTCTTCTAAGTAATCATAACAACGGTAAATAATACGGTTTTCTTCTTAAAATAAACGCGTTTTTGAAACAGAAGCTACAATATATTGTAAAGAATCATTAAAGGTGCGTGGCCACGTTTCAGGACGAAAATAGTAAGGGTTTTCGAATATCATAATTTACAATATAATCTGTAGAAGACAATAATGAAAATAAATTAAATGTGATTTGTATTCCCACAAAGTCAATTTACGAGTGAATATATACTGAGCAAAATGAAAACTTACCAGTTTTTAAATTCAAATATTTTGTTAAGAGATGCTTTTTTATATCTTTCATTTAATTTGTGATTTTTACACATATCTGGACATTTGATAAAGAGGGAAGATTGTGTCTTCGTTTCTCTTTTTAAACCGACACTGGCATCGTTTATGTAATAGGAGTTTTTTTTGTTATTTTTGTCAGGTTTTCATTTTGGCTCAGTATATTTAAAGCCAAAGCTGAAAATTAAAATTAACTCACAACAGATCCTAAAATGCACTGATTAGTATAACTGTATGATTATAGTTGGGGTTGTTTATGTATCGAATTTAAAGTGTGTTATGCGAAAATAGAACTCGTAAAAACAAATACAAAAATATGTTTTTGAAAATCAAGATGACGGGATCAGGTTTGCGTTTGCAATAGAATGCAAAAAGTAAATATCCAGTTTCAACAATAACTACTATTCCTGAAAGTTGATAGTTGAATTCAAGCAACATGTGGTTATATCAAACCACAGGAACCACATGAACCCGAATTTCCATCAGAAAATATCAAATATCACATATGCGACATTTTCTTCTATTTGCATATATAAACAACACCAGGAATGCAACGCTATCGTACCCCACCCACTTACCCGTTACAGGAATTTTCCAGCTGTAGCCATGGTTTGGGGATATCAAATATGCGATATCTGATTTTTTTCTGATAGATATTCAGGTTCCTGTGACTGAACCAACTCCCAGATATCTTGTTCAAGTGTATCAGTTACTACATTATATGCCAAAAGCGAAACAAAAGCCAATTTCAATTTCATTATCAGTGTAACTTAAGAGGAAATGGTCTGAAAATTAATATTTCCATATGCGCCAAAATAAATACAGGAAAAAGCACCTTATGCCATATCAAGGGTATAAATGCATCCAGCGATAGTTCTTTAGAGAGGCAAATAGTCTATTCACAGTTCAGGATGAAAAGATAAAAATGATACTTTAAAAATCAAGCCTCCGAACACGATCCGGGTTGGGTGCAACTACAGACATGTATATATTTGATCAGAAAAAAACAACAACAATTAAAGAACGTTGTTTCAGCATTTGGTCTTGATGAATATACATCATTTAAAAGAATATACATCTATTTAAAATCTAATTAATGTATGTGTCAAGATACAAACTCATAATTTAGTGATAGTCATCAGGCATTAATTCTACCATTATATTTCGCGTGGTTTAATTTTCGTTTCGCGATCGGCAAATGGCGCGAATTTAAAACCAAACGAAATTTAACCATTTAATAGCTCATCTTTTGAGTATAATACAATGCGCGAATTAATGACCGTGCCAAATGTCATTTGTAGCGTATTCGCGAAAATAAGGCACCTCTACATAAATTTATACCACAGTATTTTTTCCGATTTTTTTAAAATGCAAAACTGTGAGTTAACTAGTAAAAAGCGGTAGCTGTCTTTTAACAGTTGACTCATCAAAAGAAACTAGGTTACATATTACTGATACTGAATGTCAAAACCTTGAAATATTAACCCCGGAACAATAACCATTTTTTATTTTTTCATTCACTTTTACTGTCCATAATCTCAGTATACTATCATTATAGTGACGGAAAGCAATGAACACAAATCACTAGAAATACTGGTGTGTAGTCTAAAACGGGCCACGTCACGTGAAAAGGGGATATTTTTTATAAGATAGTTGTAACTATATTTTTTAAATATTTTACAATTACCTATAATTTTCTCATACATGTCAAAGATTAATACGAAATGTATTACTTTTTGAACATAAAATGGTGTTTTTTGTTGTTTTTACAGCGGAAACACTTTAATTAATTAACACTCCGTCCGCTTCTCACTATCTGGGGAGAAGATGTGTAAGCGGACGGATAGCTCGGTCGGGAGAGCACTCGCCCTGTAAGCGAGGGGTCCCGGGTTCGAGTCCTGGTCTGGCTTCACATTCTTTCTCACACTGTGACAGTAAAAAAAATCTTTTTTGATAACACATATTCGATATGTTTTCAATTGAAACTTGACAGTTCACTTTGATCATTACACCTTGTGCGGGGCCAGACGCCCTGAAGGGACAGCTAAATGCGCGCGTGTATTTGATCATCCGGCGATTATTTGGTTATTTGTAACTAATTTCTCCAAAAGGCATACTAATATTATGCACCGCTGTCTATACCGTGTAAACAATGTCATTTGCACCGACCCTTTCATGTCATCATCGAGAGTTAAAGGTGCCTGGTCTCGGATCAGGACGAAAATATTAAGTGTTTTCAAATAACGCGAGACCGAAGGTCGAGCGTGATGTGGTTTAAATACGCAACGAGAAATAATAAAATATAATGTTCCTTTTATTATATACCCTTATTTCACTACCAATTAAATGAGCACTAAATCAATAATGAATAGTGAAATGTGATGTAAGCAATTACGTCACAATAAACCATGAATCTCTACGTCATCGAACATATGTTTACATTTTCAAGCGCCATGATCGATTCTGACAGATAAAGAATCATTAAACTTTAAATCTTTGAAGGACTAAAAATAATAACAGCAAAATTTGGACAAGACCCGAAGATGCTGGAAGTGTTTACCGTGGTATTCGATATGTAACGACTAGGATTTGAAAGTGTTTCATTCTTATATCACAGCAACGAGCTTTGTTTACATCAAATCATAGGATCAGGCTTTAAACAGAAAATAGGAAGGATTGTTGCAAATGGATATTTTAATTGGGATAGTTGAACGGTATGTACACTTCTTAAATCCTAAAACAGTAGTCTTTTGCTTGTTCCATTTATATCCGCAATGACTATCTATTAATTAAACTTTCTTTCACATTTTTGATGATTTCATTTTATTTCTATTTGTAAAGACCGTAAAATCGTTGATTATTTTTAAAGAAAGAGTGTCATTGGAGTCAACAAATATAAATTTGTGAAAATATCGCCGTTTGAAATCCGCCATTTTGAAACGTAGAAAACTAGGTACCGGAAGCTGAAAAATACAAAATCGGAAAATTGGACAATGTGCGATACGGAATTATTAATCTGACGAGTTGTATCAATTTTGCGGATTAACGCTGCACTATTCTAAAATAATTAATGGGTATATAATAAAGCTTAATATTGCATTTCATATTAATACATCTGCGACATTGAAATTTTCCACGCTGAACTGTGAATATGCTGCTTTAATAATTCCTCCGTTCATTTTCAACCGGCTAAATAAATGACGTGTCAGTTTTTCATGACATGTAAGAATGATTTGTGTATTCATGTTCATTAATTGTATTCATATTTAATAAATAAATCGTTAAAATGTTGATACAGGCTGTAAACTTTATTTCATAACGAACGAAAGTATCTATGTTGATAAAATCTTACACAAAAGGTATATATTGTGTCTGGTGCAAATCCAGGGCCAATATCTTAAACCTAAAGGTGGAGACCAGACTCAAATCTCAGTTTTATGATCTTGGACCCAGATCTGTGGTACTGGGTAAATCAGATTTATGACAAAGAACTATTATATATCTTCAGTAACAAAATGAAAATTTATAACTAAAATTGTATCAGTTGAATTCTATTTACCAAACACATACTAAACTAGACCACTGCCTTTCAATTTTCAAATTTCACTTTTTTAAAACGTTGGATACTTTGTACATTGCACACACGAGGAAAAACATTATTACAAGTTAACATTTCCATTATCTTCTTAAATGTCGATAGGTTAAAATGTGTGCACGGTAGCTGGAATAGAATTTTTCGTTCCGATAAAGTGCACACAGGAGGAAACGAATGATTACACGTAAACATTACCATTAGCTGCGTTTTTCTCCTTTTGAAATAAAGAAAATGACATTATTTTACTGTTTTTACTATTCTTAAAGTATATAAAATATACACAAATCACATGAACTTTTGCAAAGTATTATTGAACTTTATTTTGCCGAGACGAGAGAATTTAGTAATTTCATTTTTTATCGAGGACAATGCAATGAATATTGCAAACGTTCATTACCCTTTTTACCCACCGGACAAAAATAAAACGTATGATCTTTATTATTGATGACAGTGCAATAATAAGTGCACAAGTACCTTAAAGTACATGTGCACTCCAAGTCATCTAATAATAATTCACTGTTAAATTGATTTCATGCTAGTACGATGAATTTTACCAACATAACAAAATAAATTCTTCTTGAAACGATGATGACCCGCTTAAAATAATATCTTAAGTTGTTGGGGACCTTGACAGGTTTCGTGAATGAACAGGTTTGTTGAGATGACCTTATATCAACCCTTTTCAAAACAAAACAGTGTTTTGGCAAAGATATTTAAATACCCCGTGAAATCTTGCAAGCTATGATACCCGGGTCACAGGAGAGTGTTCACCTGGGATTTTAAAATATCCCTTAACTGAAATCAGTGCGAAAGGATGATGCCGACAAATATACTTTTATATATACTATAAAGTTAGGTAACATTCGTATAATTGCTGTTTAAATAATTATGTAAAGTTCACTTACTTTATTTCTGCACTGTCACAACGAAAAGCTTTCCATTTATACAACAATTGTGACTGAGGAGAAAATCCCAAAGAAAAACTCCAAAATACTTCCGTTTTAAACAATCCATCTGATTTAACCATGCAACAATTAATTTCGTTAAAACCCTGTGAAATATCGTTATAAAAATTAAATGAACACTATTTCAATTATTTAAATTAATTTTCTAACTATCAGTTTAAAAATCTTAATGAAAACTTTTCCGATCTGCCAGCGATACTGTATCGCAACACTGCTAACTAGATGTGTCCCAGGGCGTACTCGAGGGGTGGTATATATCAATGTGACATAAAATGACCACACCGCGTATAACAATTAATATTTTAATAGAGGCAGAATGTCTAATGTCAACTTATGTTGTTGATTTATTTTAGTACGGTTCACTTTGCCTTAAATACGAAGAGAACACCGATTTGAGAGTTTGGTGAACCTTCTCGGCTCCTCGGTGCGCATTGTGCGTTTTTTAAATGTTTGTATGCATTTGTCCCGAGTTCACCGGGTAAATATAACATTATTATGTAATCTCTGATATCTGATACATAGCTTTATATAAAAATATATGAATGTAAGTTGCTATGTCTTACTCTGCTATCAATTTTTCAATTTCAATAATAATAATAATAATAATAATAATAATAATAATAATAATAATAATAATAATAAATTCTTTATGTTTAGAGGATAACATATTTGGCAAAGCCATTCTTACATATGGTCCTCTTAAGAACAAGTACAAATAGTTACAAATTTACATTCATACATACATACATTCTCGTAATATAATTGAAAGAAAAAAAAAGTTACAATTAAAATTTCAAAAACAACATGAAAAGGATGAAAGCAGACAAATTCATGTTTTTTAAATGATTTTACTGATTTGCATGTTTTCACGATCAGGGGAATAGAGTTCCATAAGTTGACATTAGACATTCTGCCTCAAGAAAAATCCTCTTTCATCGACTTTAAAAAATAAATCATTTTAATATAAAACTGTATAGTATTTACCGCCAAATATCTGTATTAAACAGCCACGCAAGGGAGTGACAAAAAATGGACTGCTTAACACAGGTGGCTGTTTAAGAAAGTTTAAAATAGAATAAAATGTAATTTAATGACATATTCAAACTGGGTGCTTAATACAGGTGGTTGCTGAATACAGGTGTCTGCTTAGTCAGGTTCAAGTGTATATACCCTGAATATTATGTAAATCAGTCAACCCATCTAATGCGTTTATCACAACACAAGAACATGACAGTTTCGTTTAACATTAAAACCATCCCATTGATAAAACTGACAAAAGGGCCCGTTTCATTATGACTTCTTCCAATACTAAAACTTTGATGTAAATTTAGTTCGAGGTGATTTTTTTATACATTACTTACCTGTTACAACATTGTTCAGTAGTTTATTAATAATAACAAGTTGATTCATATTTGGCAGTGAAAAAAAAGTCTCCCTTTTATACAGCTACGTGGTTTGACCTTGAAACCGAAAGTAGAAATGATGGAAATAGAATTTCTTAACGTTGGCCTTTCCTTTCAGAAGTATCTCAACATTGATCAGTTTTGCACATGTTGCCTTTGCTTCAGTGGTTTGAATTGATGCAAATGCCTTTTACCTGTATTATTGACTTGTGTTTATCTTTTGAAATGTAGACTAGTTTCAATGCATGCAGCATATTATTCAAAATAGTGTTTAAAATGATGTATTCTAATTTTCATTTGGAAAACAAACAACTCAACTTTCTTAGGAAAACTCATTCCATGTTTGTTCATTGCCCGACCCACCGAATGAGCATGTTTGCGTCCTCTTAAAATTCCGTTGTTCTTTAAATCGCATCAGCTTTTTGTGATGAATCTCTGACCAAGTGATTTATTGGCAAATAAATAGCACATCACCACAGGGTTTCGTCAAATCCGCAAAATGGAGTAAGTTTTTTTATGTTTATTTCATCTCAGATTCGTATGGGAATCTTTTCGGGGTGCTCAATCTTTTAGCCAGCAATATTTAATTTCATGGGGATTTTGGCCAGAAAGTTGAACACTATCACTAACCTAAGACTGCCCCAAACAAACCCATTTTTGGCATTAAGGAAGACGGATATTATCATGTAACTAACCTAAGACTGTCCCAAACAAACCCATTTTCGGCATTAAGGAGGACGGATATTATCATTTAACTAACCTACGACTGTCCTAAACAAACCCTTTTTCTGGAAATATTTCCGCCGATCCTGCATTTAGACAAGAAATCTTTACTTAACCTATCCTTTATAGTGATATAACATAGTTATACGGTTTAACAGTTTGAAAAATGACTATGTGAGAGTAAATTACGCTGCCATATTAGCAAATGATGCAAATACAAGTTTCCATGTTCACAAAATTATCACTTTTTAATAAATAAATATAAGCAGAAAATCCTAGCAGAAGAACAAAATTCATATATCAGAGAAAAAGTAACATAGGACAAGATCGGAGAGAATGAGTACCATATTTTGTTGGAAAGAATGCTCTAGTGAAATTTTAAACATGTGTTATAAAGAAAATAGAAGCTGTGCAGCAGACGACAAATTCTGTCTGTCGAAGGATGAAGAAGACGACGATATTTCTGATGTAGATAACAAGATATTTGAACGTGCCACTCGTATTAGACGAACCTCACTAAAGCTGTTTCCGGAAACGGATAATCGTCTGCAGCGATGGATAGATCTCACAGACGCTGTAAAGGCTCCGTCAAGAAGACATTCGTTTTTTGGTACATTAGAACCGGTTAGACCTAGAGATGATGCAGCGATCAGCAAACAATCCGCAATTCTTAAACATGTCCCGCCTATATTAGAGCCGGGAAAACTAGAACACAGAAAAAATTCGAGAGAATGTGGGCAGTTGAAATTAACTTTTAAATTTCAGTATCTGATCATGACAGAACGCCTCAAGGTGACAGTGGTTAAAGTGTCTAACCTGTTTAGCGATGGTGCTAGCAGAAACAGACTGTCAGCAAATGTTGACGTCTGCCTGATGCCGGGAAAGCAAGGACAGCACTCGACACCCTTGCGCTTTGGACAAGAAAACCCTGTCTTTAACACAGTAATGTTCTTTACGGGGTTTTCTTTGGAGGAAATTTTACATTTGAAGCTTAGACTGCGAGTGAACGGGCGAGGTAACAAGAGGAGTTCGTCCATGAAGTTAGGAGAAAGTACTGTAACGCTCAGGGATTTCGACATTATTGGTGAAACCGTTCTTGAACAGTTGATTGAGACCAAATAAATAAAAACTCAAAGAATAAAGGAACGCAGGGTGACATTATTTGCATATATTTGCGATTCGTTGATACCCCCTCCTAAAATTTGATCCTGGAATTCTCTGTGGTACTGCATCGAATGTCGCATAATGGGATTGTCTCCCGGGAGAGCGTGAAACGGGAAAACATCATCTTCAAGGTTGACCCTGCATATCTTTATCCATGGAGTTTATCACTGCACCATCTTCTAGAAAATGTAGCTTCGGAAAACTTGCGTCAATCCTTGTAATGACGTCATAAAATTAAGCAGACGACATTTCCTATTATTCATTTTGTGATGAAAAGAATATAATTCTGTCAAAATGTGTAACAAAATCAAACATAACATATAAAAAATAATCGATAATTGTGAGATCTTTCAAATATACTTACAATACAATGTAAACAATATCACTGTCGACACTTTTTGCCGTAACGTTCCACATACATATAGCATAGTAGTAGTGTACGCCAGCAGACTAATACGGAGCCCCTAAGGTGACATTTAGCATACTTTTTTTAGTTTTTTTTTTTTCATTTTCCGTACTTTTTTAAGGATATTATTTCGTTTTAACAAGTTATTATTATAATTTTCCATACTTTTTAAGGATATTATTTCGTTTCAACGAAATATTATTTTTTATTATACTGCAAAGAAATTTGCTTGAATTTGATTGGATAATTTGCCGTTGATGTGTGTTCGTATTTACGGATCGGCCGTAGATATGAACGCACGTGCCTTAATTTCCCTCTCTGGCCTCCCACCTTTTGTTGTCGTCCGCCATTTTGTTTTGAATTTCCGTAAAAATGCGTAATTTGAAGCTGATTTTGTAAATTATAAAGCGGTATGCTTAGGGATTACTAAAATTGTTACAGAAAATATTTGTGTTATGTTTTTAACGTTGAAAACGATCTGATTATTCTCAAATTTTGTAAATAAATATCAAATCGATAATCCATTCAATTTCTATAGAAGTGACGTCATGCAGGTAAATTAATGACGTCAGACATGTAATTATTGAGGTTCTCAGAGGGGAATTAGGCCGTGCGGCATTACATAAGTGAAATAAATAAAAAATCGATATTTTCTTAAGTTATTATTTTTGTCTGAAAAAGTCTTTGCAGTATAATAAAACAATTATTTGGTTCCTTGAAAGGGAACGGGTAATATGACACCCAGACCGGCAATATATCCTCACATTCCCTGTCAAGAAACCAAATAACTATATAGTATAAATAATAATTTGTTTTAACGAAATAATATCCTTAAAAAAATATGGAAAAATAAAAAAAGTATGCTAAATGTAACCTTAGGGGCTCCGAAGACCAACAATGAGAGCTGACCAATGCGAATTTAAGGCAAGATTATAAAATACTGGTATACAATTAAGATATGACCTATAAAATAGTATATAGAAACTCATTGTTATATAGAATGGTGTTCCGGTGTCGCGTAATTTTCACACGCGTGGTAATATTACCACGCGTGTGATTATTACGCGGGTGCCGTAATATTCACACGGTTGACATACCGCGTGAGAATCACACTTGTGCATTCTGTTTTGTATCAAAATTCAACATGTTGGTGTCAAATTAAAGCTTAAACATGTCCGCTTTTAATGATATAAGTGCCATTTAGATTGCAAGTGCGTAGCTATTCTTTTATTTAGTTGAAAAACTGCCAAAAATAAGAAAAATATATATTTTCATACGGTTTAAATACGGCGTGAGAATCACACTGTTGCATAAAGTTTGTTGTTAAACATCGATTAGTTGATGTCAAAATGAAGCTTGAACAAGCCTGCTTTCAATCATACATGCACTTTTTACATTGCAGGTGCGTAGCTATTCCTATTTTGTTAAAAATCCTGCCTAAATAAGGAAAATACGTACATCCGTTACATGGGAATCAAATGCAATAGCAGAACTGGTAGCAATAATAACTTTATCGAATTTCAGTCATCTTTTCTTATTTGTTTACAGGATTTAATCATATATGGACAATACAAGTGTGGGAAAGAAACCTATATTAATTGAGTAATAGCTTTATTTCTCTGGGCCGTAATTTTCGCACGATTGACATACCGCGTGAGAATCATAATTGTGCATTCAGTTTTGTATCAAAATTCAATATGTTGGTGACAAATTGAAGCTTCAACAAGTCCACTTTGTATTATATAAGTTCTCATTATATTGCAAGTGCGTAGCTATTCTTTTATGTAGTTGAAAAACTGCCAAAACAAGGAAAATATAGTATATTCATAGGGGTTTTATACGGCGTGAGAATCACACTGTTGCATTAAGTTTGTTGTTAAACATCGACTGGTTGATGTCGGAATGAAGCTTTTACAAGCCCGCTATCAACCATACATGCACTTTTTACATTGCACGTGCGTAGCTTTTTCTATTTCGTAAAAAAAACTGCCTAATAACTTTATTTCTCTGGGCCGTAATATTCACACGCTTTGCATACCCCGTGAGAATCACACTTGTGTTATTCAGTTTCGTATCAAAATTCGATATGTTGATTTCAAATTGAAGCTTAAACATGTCCGCTTTTTATTATATAAGTGTTCATTATATAGCAAGTGCGTAGCTATTCTTTTATGTAGTTGAAAAAACAGCCAAAACAAGGAAAACATAGTACAGGTATATTCATAGGGGTTTTATACGGCGTGAGAATCACACTGTTGCATTAAGTTTGTTGTTAAACATCGATTGGTTGATGTCAAAATGAAGCTGTTACAAGCTCGCTATCAACCATACATGCACGTTTTACATTGCAGGTGCGTAGCTATTTCTATTTCGTAAAAAAACTGCCTAGTAACTTTATTTCTCTGGGCCGCAATATTCACACGCTTTACATACCCCGTGAGAATCACACTAGTGCATTTAGTTTCGCATCAAAATTCGATATGTTGATGTCAAATTGAAGCTTACACATGTCCGCTTTGTATAATATAAGTGCTCATTATATTACAAGTGCGTAGCAATTCTTTTATTTTGTTGAAAAACTGCCAAAACAAGGAAAATATAGTATATTCATAGGGGTTTTATACGGCGTGAGAATCACACTGTTGCATTAAGTTTGTTGTTAAACATAGATTGGTTGATGTCAAAATAAAGCTTGAACAAGCCCGCTTTCAGCCATACATACACTTTTACATTGCAGGTGTGTATCTTTTTCTATTTTGTTAAAAAAAACTGCTTTATAACTTTATTTCTCTGGGCCGTAATATTCGCACGCTTTACATACCCGTGAGAATCACACTAGTATTATTCAGTTTCGTATCAAAATTCGATATGTTGATTTCAAATTGAAGCTTAAACATGTCCGCTTTTTATTATATAAGTGCTCATTATATTTCAAGTGCGTAGCTATTCTTTTTTTTTATTTTGTTGAAAAAATGCCAAAACAAGGAAAATATAGTATATTCATAGTGGTTTTATACGGCGTGAGAATCACATTGTTGCATTAAGTTTTTTGTTAAACATCGATTAGTTTGTGTCAAAATGGAGCTTTAACAAGCCCTCTAGTAACCAAACATGCAGTTTTTACATTGCAGGTGCGTAGCTTTTTCTATCTTGTTAAAAAACTGCCTTATAACTTTATTTCTCTGGGCCGTAATATTCGCACGCTTTACATACCCGTGAGAATCACACTAGTATTATTCAGTTTCGTATCAAAATTCGATATGTTGATTTCAAATTGAAGCTTAAACATGTCCGCTTTTTATTATATAAGGGCTCATTATATTTCAAGTGCGTAGCTTTTCTTTTATTTTGTTGAAAAAATGCCAAAACAAGGAAAATATAGTATATTCATAGAGGTTTTATACGGCGTGAGAATCACATTGTTGCATTAAGTTTTTTGTTAAACATCGATTAGTTTGTGTCAAAATGGAGCTTTAATAAGCCCTCTAGTAACCAAACTTGCACTTTTTACATTGCAGGTGCGTAGCTTTTTCTATCTTGTTAAAAAACTGCCTTATAACTTTATTTTCCCGTGCCGTGATATTCACACGGTTTACATATCGCATGAGAATCACACAAGTGCATTCAGTTTTGTACCATATTTCGATATGCTGTTGTTAAATTGAAACTTAAACATGTCCATTTTAGTTATGTAAGTGCTTTTTACATTGCAAGTGCGTAGCTATTCTTTTATTTAGTTGAAAAACTGCAAAAAGTAAGGAAAACACAGTATGGTTTTTATTTATACGGCGTGAGAATCACACTGGTGCTTTAAATTTGTTGTTAAACATCGATTTGTTGGTGTCAAATTGAAGCTTCAACATGCCCGTTTTAACATTGCATGTGCGTAGCTATTTTTTATTGTTCAAAAACTGCATAAATAAGGAAAATACGTGCATTTGTTACAGTGAGTAATTGTATTACTACAGAAATGTTAGCAATGGTCGCTTGATTGAATAACAATTATCTTTTATTATTTGTAAATAAGATTAAAACAAAACTGGAACAAACAAAAATGTAGAAGAGGCCTGTATTGATGAGTGATAACTTTATTTCCCCGCGCTATAATAATCACACGGTTTACATATTGCGTGAGAATCACATTAGTGCATTCAGTTTCTTACCAAAATTCAGTATGTTGGTGTCAAATTGAAGCATAAACATGTCCGCTTTTAATTATATAAGTGCTATTTAAATTAGTTGTAAGTGCATAGCAAATCATTTATTCAGTTGTAAACAGCCAAAATTTGCAGGATTCAGCATATAAAATTCAAAATTTACACGGGAGCGTCCCCCCCCCCCCCCCCACCGCGGACACCATAGATTAGTTAGGCCTCTTACAAATTCATTTGTATGGATATGTCCCTATTGTATGTTTCCGACGGAGTGATGTTCTAGCTCAGTTACAAGTTAACGCTGTTAAAAATTATGGGTCTCTATGTTGAACCCCCTTTCCGAAATCCTGGATCCACCCCTGATATCATTATACCTATATTTTATGTTTGTCATTATTCATCTTAGGTACGTCAAAACGGCTTATGTCTGTATTTTGCATTTTTTTTTAAATTTATACCAGTGCATAAGATTATGTCGGTATCGGTGTTAAACAACTGTGAGCTAAAGTATCCGTCTGGAACGGAACAACAAGCGTTTAGACGATTATGACGTCATAGCTGTCAACAGAACGCAATTTACAGAATTAAAAAAAATGATTAGATCTATTGCTTCTGATGTGATTGATTGTTCAAAAGAGGTGAGTATCGTAATAAACTTTAGTTTTATTATTACAATTTACATGCTGTGCAATAAAGGCAGCCTAAACATCACATACACGTATGAAACATGGAGAATATCAAAGTATTTTCAGTTTCCGCGACATGTCACGGAATTCACAAATGACAAATTACGTACCAAAAGGTCACCTGAGTTACACAACCATTTTTCTAACGTTTTCCTTAGTATTTCATAGTATTGAGTTTATTAAATTGGATATTACAGGCTGGTTGCTGGACCTGCTAGTTGGGGAGCTGGAAATGGCACTGCGGGAGCTGGACATGGCACTGCATTCGAAACACCAATTGTCACAGGTTATGAAACTTCTACAACCAGTTCAAAACCCAATCCCAGGATGGCTTACTCACAGGGACTAGTGTGCGTGCAGCAGAGTTGGAATTGAAGGGACAACTTGACAATAGATACATGCATGCACATTATAAACTGTTGAGGGAATACAACTAACTGAAACCCATCCAGATTTTGTGCTACTAGGAAGGCCCCGTGATGTGAATGCCTGTTTAAAGAACTTTTAGCTTGTGTGATGAAGTCACAGGCACACCTGGAAAATACACTTTAATTTCTAGTGAAGAAAA
The DNA here is from genome assembly GCA_038501625.1 of Corbicula japonica. Classification (NCBI taxonomy): domain Eukaryota; kingdom Metazoa; phylum Mollusca; class Bivalvia; order Venerida; family Cyrenidae; genus Corbicula; species Corbicula japonica. The sequence goes on from JAZAYU010000014.1 coordinate 5,767,728, forward strand.
AGCAACTTGTATTAATATTACATGTATACATGTTTGTGATAACAGTTATTCAGCTATGTAATTAAATATCATCTAAATTGAAACATGTTGGTTTTATATTGTGAAATCTTTGTAAACTGAAAACAAAGCTGGTTCTTTAAAACCAGTACAAAAATTAAATAAGTAGGTTCTGTTTATGTGCTCATCTGAATAAAAATCTTACTAATTACGTTAACATATGTTAGGAACAGAGGAAAGCCAAAGTTGTCTGCTCCTTAACTTAAGTACCGTAATCTTTAGTACTTGTGTCATCTTCAACAAACTTGGTCATATAGTTTTTGGCATTGATACCCAGTCCAAGTTCAATAGTCAGCCAAATTGCTTCTGGGACTTTTGAGTTATGGCATTTATTTTCTGAAGTTTGATCATATAAGCACTATCCACTAACTTGGAAAGCCTTTACTCAATCTTCATCAATCTTGATCCAATCACACTAGTACAGTATAACTGGTTATGAATAAGTAGACAGTCATGAAATAGCCCCTTTTATTGAAACCCAAAAGGTCTTGTAACTAGGGTTTCTTAAACGGTCCAAAATCATAATTGATCAATGGAAATAATTGAACAACCCTTTTTTATCAGTCGTGGATTATATAATCGAAGCATTTACAATAACATTGTACAATCTACACATATTGCTTTAATGAAAATGAATGTTAAATTTATTTATAATAATTCTTTATTAATATTCTACCAACAAAAATACTCATAATTTGATATTATATTGTTTTAGAAATAAGGAAAAAAATAAATGGGGAGGGGAATGGGGTCAAGATTTGGTCCCTACCATCATAAGATGAGGGCCCTATATAGAACTACAGTATAATCATAAAAAGATATCGGTGTATTTTTTGGTATGAATAAGCACTTACGGAAACCACACTTCTAATGTTATTTGTAACCGTATTTGATATGAGCATAAGGTTTAGGCTGCAGGTACAGGAGTCTTTTTCTTGAATAACTTAGTGGGAGAATAATCAAAAGCTTATTTAAAACCAAAACAACACTGTCATAATTACATCCAACACTGTTTTTGCTCTGATACAGTGATCTCCCTTGTGATCCTCTTAAAGAACAGCAAACCAATGATTGATTATTAAACTTCGTACTCAATTATAACTAGATCACTGACTTTCTTTGAATAAAAAAATCAGTTTTGTTGTGTTTGACAGGCTGCAAGTATATTCCAAATATTCCCCCTTTCCTTTGTTCGTGTCGCAATTTTCCCCCTCCAAAGGGCTTTGACCCCCTTCCCCCAAAAGTGAAAAAAAACACTGTTCATAAATTCCTGTATAGGGCCATGTTTAAAAAAAAAACTAAGATGCATTAATGTAATAATTATCTAGACTTAAAAAAATGGCAGTAACTGTTGTTTCATTAAAAATAGCCCATTCAAACACTCTATATTGTTGGGAGAAATACAATGAACATTGCAATAGCAGATTTACAAATGTGTTTATTGCTTGATTCCCAGTTTGAATAGATAAAACATATGAAGCTGTTATAGAAATTGGTACATTTAACAACAAATTCTCAGTGATATAAATGTTTAAATTAACTTTTCTTATAGTGTAGATTTTTTTATTGAATTTCACACTAAAGTCTTATGAGCATAATCTTCTAAAAGAAAGAAAATAGTTTGTGAATTAAATCTGTCAGTACATTTTCAAAATTCTGTTGACACCACTCAGGTGAATTACCAGTATTTGGATACTTGCTGTGACAAATAAACACAGCAGGGCACTGATAAGGACCATACTGCACCTGTGTATATGATACTTATCAGGTATCTGCAGAGATAAAGAAATAACAATTGGAAAGGGCACCTATAGTTATTTGCTATAATATTATTATATCAACTTGCACAAAAAGTTTGGTTTAATTAAAGCTTCCTTGGACAATAGAGTATTTTTTTTTAATTTTAGTAAAACTACATCTGATGGTTTACAGATTGTTTAAAATGATGGTTTAAGGAAAGAAAATGTATACAATAAAAATTCACAGGTGTGCCAGCTGATCAGGATTTACACTTAAAATTTAAAATAGGTAAATGGGAGGAAATGTAACCATAACATATAAAAAAACAATTAAAAATAAAATGATACATTTTTTGGAGGTAGGTGGTAATTGTTCAATATATATTTTACACATGTGGGTATAATGAATTGGTCATGAAAAAATTTGATTTTTTTTATGAAATCAGGCTTATGACTTTAGTTCAATGAAAAATGACCTTAACTTTTAAGATAATTAATAGAAAAAGTCTGAGATACATTTAGGAAGGCTATTAATTATTGAGAAAAGAGGTGCAATTATAAAATATGAATCAAACTATTTCAATGAGTATTACATCCTAGAATGTTCCGTCTAATGCCTTAAATTTTAAATCATTCTGCACATTTCTAATTCTAATAAGTAGAATGCAAATGCAAATGAAAACAACTGGTGCAATTCAATACAAATTGAATTATCAGTCCAAACCAAGTACATTAAATAATTAATTAATTATTGTTCATAGTAGCATTTTACTGAAAATTTTTAACTGAATATTGATTAGTGTAAACTGATTAGACTCTACAAATATAAAGGATGACTAGGGTCTACACTGGTCATAAATGTGACAAATGTATCTGTGCTAAGCACTAAAAAGGGGATTAAATGATAAAACAACAGTTTTTTCCAAATTGTTTGGAAGATGTACAAAAGTGTATGGTCCCACCTAAGCTAAGCTGATGAGGAATTGCCATCCCATTGATTTAATTGCTTTTAGATATAAAACTGAGCATGGAAGACTTGTCTCAGATCTCAGCAATCTGCAATCTGACTGGTAAAATCTCAATATTAACCAGTGTGCAACCTGAGGTCTGAGCTTGGTTTCCATACTAAGATTAATAACATTGGAACTGCCCTGCCCCCTACAAGTGAAAATCTTGGTGTGGAATTCCAGGTTATTCTGGTTAAAGAAGAATCAAGATTCCTCCAGCATTATAGACCAAGGAAGAATTACCTAAAGCTGATAGCTCTTGTAACAAAAGATTCTGACTTCAGGAGGACTTATACCCTGAGCAGTGAGAAGCCTGTGATTGTCAGCTAAATACATTAATCACTGGCCACACAGCATCCCCCTAGCAATGGTGTCCTGTTTTCTCAACAGTTTAGAAATCTTAGTGATTAGGAATGATCTTATCTCAGATCTCAGCACTTACATTTATAGCACCCATAAGAAATGGTTAATGTATTTGCCAGGATCTGTTAAGATGTTCCTTCTTATTCCATTTTATCACAATCTACAACCTTGTAAATTTCATATCACATGTGCAAACATTGTAGATCTATATCAACTGTGCCAATTCTGACCAGGATCTACACTGTTTGCTTCTTGGTAAGAAATAATCTCATGAATGAAAAGTGAACATTGTAGATCATGCTCAGATGGCACAGTTGTGTGAGATGATCTGGATATACACTGTTTGCTCATGGGATATCAGTGAAGGGTTGAACAATCAGTGATAATTATTAAGTCTGTCAGGGTTAGTTAACATTGTGTACTAATGATGTTATGAAAACTGAAATTTGCATTGTTGATGAAAATATTTTCCACCTACAGAGTTAATCTATGCAATGTGTACTGTAATTCAATAGTTGTAAATAATGGTTTCAGTGGAATTTAAGTTAAAGTGCATTTTCATTTTAACTGATTTCAGGTGTTTGATACACATGGGTCTACACTGTTCGCCCATTGGATAACAGCCAAATCCCATGGAAATAAGGGTTCAACCTATGTTCTACATCAAGTGTAAACATGTTGGTGACATTAAAAATATTTTTCATTTTGCCCAGTTCATTATTTGTAGAAAGGGGGTTTCTTCTACAGTATTAAAGACATTAACTTGAAACTTCGAACATGTATTCTAGGTGATCATGACATAATTTTTATATTGCTGAGTCCATTATTAAATTTTTATGTTGAAGCTGTCAAGTGTCTTCTTTAACAGTTTTCTAAATAATGACTTGAAACTTTCAACATATGCTTAAAATCAAATGTAGATTATTTTTACCAAAGTTTAATATGGTTTAGTTTAAACTTATTTTTTAACATTGATTATGAAACAAGTTTTTCCAACTAATATTAATCATGCTCGATGATTGTTTCCTGGGTTGCAAACCGATACTTGCGCCCAATGTGGATTGGGGAAACTGCAGACATATTTCATTAATGGTAGCATTAAACCGCAGGATCTTGAGTAAAACACTTTACCCCTAGACCACTCTTCTTATTTAATATGGTTAAGTCTCTGTTTAATATATGTTGATGTAGGATACAGTATTGAATATAAAATGTATTGATATTTTAAATTAAACATGATTGGCATCAAGTCTACATTTTTATGTGGCACATTCAAGGGCAGATCCAGAGGGGGTTCAGTGGGGTTGCACCAACCCTCTTGTTGGCAGCAATATTTTATAATTAATTTTCCCAAAGAATTTAGGACAGAAAGTAAGAAATTATTATGTAACTACCATAAGACTGCCCATTTAACAAGCTCCATTATGGAAATCCTGCCTATGACACTGGCTCATTACACTGTTTGTTGAAGAGGTATAGTATTCATAAAATTCTGGTGGTTTTAATATGATTCTATGCATTTGTAGATAACTGACTTAAATATTAAGAAGATACCCATCATAGGAATCACTGAAAATGATTGCAACACATCTTTTTATGTATACTCTCACAAAGCAGTATTGTTGGGTTATTAACTGCATTCAGTGATAGGCAGCAGAATTTTTAAAAAGCTGTTCACACTTGATCCTCTAAAATTAATCAGAATAAAGTTAAATGAAAAATTACTTATTTTATCACTGATTTGCTGACACTGTCCATGCAGTTAGGCTAGTGGAAAAGCAAATATATTAACTTAACCCTTTCCTGGATATATACGCATTTTTACACATGTGCAACCAGTGTAGATCCAGATCAGCCGGCACATCCGTGCCGTCTGATCAGGATCTGCACTGGTCGCATTTTGGTCAGAAATAACCTAATGAATCAATAAGCGAACAGTTAAGATTCTGATCAGATGGCACGGATGTGCTGGCTGATCTGATCTAAACTGTTCGCCCTAGCAATAAAGGTGTATCTATACAGGAAAGGGTTTAACATGTGAATGACTTCTGGGACCAAAAAATTATTTTCTATTTAGAATCAGATGTTCCATATGACCTGGGAGATGACCCTTTGACTCTTACAATTTCCCAAATGCCTATTTTGACCACTACAATATTAACTGAAGTATCATTTTTCCCCGGGATTAGGTTTGTGTTGGCAATTGATTGACAGAATCCAAATCCGGGTCCCTATAAAAATGAAAAAAAAAACTAGAGATTCAGCAGCTAGATGAATCCCTGAGGATAAATTTTAAAATCATATTTCCAAGCACACTTCTGTGGTTTACCATAAACTATAGTTTAATGTATAACCATTAAATGTTGTACATGCTCTGTTCAGTGCAATTTTACATAATTATGGTAACACAATGGTGGTGAAAAAATCATTGGCATGGCAGTCATGAAGTTATGAGTTGGATCCCTAGAATTCAGAAATACTTCTTAAATGTCTCTAATGACAATAGTTCTCATCCACTCCCAAAAGGATGAATATCAGCAAGCATATCATTGCTAAATGTTAAAACTTGGTTTGCTAAAGTGCCGGGGGATTTTGTAAAAACATGTACACCCTATTGTGTCTCAGCGGTGGATCCTGAAGAGGTTCAGTGGGTTGCTCTGACCCTATTGTGGGTAGCAATATTAAATTTTCATGCGGATTTTTGTCCGAAAGTTGGAAATTATCATGTAACCAGCCTAAACTACTGCAAACAATCCCCCATTCTAGAAATCTTATATCAGCCCGGTTATCGAAAACATCATTGAATATAAACTTGTAACTTGCATTGCTCAGTCATGGTCAACACCATAGCTAAAGCTGACGATTAAATATTTACATACCCGTATATGAACAACCGAGATAACAGTTTAAAACTTTTTTATCAGATTTTTTTTGTTTTATTTTTACAAATAGTACAATTGCAATATTCTTGCAATCTTTCTTGATTTTTCTAGATGTGAACATGTTTCTGATGAATTCATTATTTATATGAAAATTCATGTTTATCCACCTTTAACATTTTTTGTGTAAATTGTTAATATTAAAAAGATTGACATTTAATAGTTTTAAACCAACATATCTCTGATTTAATTGTTCTTGTTACAGTTAAGCAGAGTAAAATTAGCAGATTAAAAATAAGAAAGCAAAATAAGAAAACAAACAATAAAATCCCGGAAGTGAATTTTCCTTCGATGTCCGCAGGTGAAAAAGACCGTTATGAAAACTGCTGAGTGGCATCAGACACCTATTTTTATCTTATTTAGTAGTAATATTTTGATACCTATACTTTAATTTGTTTAAACAAAAGACCTTTTAGTGTTAATGAATGATGAATAAGTCAAAACGATGTAACTTCCAGTTATTATACCGAACGGACGGAAATGACGCCATTACTGAAAAATATGTGACAATTTTAAAGCTTTAAACATATGTTTAAAAGGCATGATATTGCATCAGCACTGAATTACTATGAAGAATGATTTGTTTTTATAGTTTTCCACATTTTGTTTTATGAATTTATTTCTCAAACAATGCGTGGTAGGTTTTTTTACGAAGCCCATTTTTGAACGCAAAATCGCGGATATTCCCGAAATTGACAACCAGATATTTCATCGGAACAATTATTTCGAATGCAATAGAATTTTGTAAACATTTAATCAATATTTAATGTTGTCATAGACGAATTTTCGTGCAAATTTACTTTCCCGTAATAAAACAATTTAGTTTTAAATGAGACCATCAAAACCTAAGAAAACGTGTTATTATTACGGCCGTGTTAAAATTACGCTATACCGGTCATGTTTTAATTACAGTCTTGTAAATAGTTGTTTAAACAAAATATTAAGACATATTTTGTGTAACTAGTGCTTTTAGAGTTGTTTGTCTTTGCAGTTAAATATACAGTAATGGAAATTCATTGTTTTATTTTTTATTTCACGTAACACGTTTATTTTTTAAAGTAAGTAAACTTCCATTCTTCATAAATTGGAAAACCAACTAATTGGTTCTTCTAGCAGTGTATCAACTTTTGTGCAAAATATCTATTTATAGATGTTAGATCTTGGAAAATCAACTAATTGGTTCTTCTAGCAGTGTATCAACTATTGTGCAAAATTTCTATTTATAGATGTTAGACCTATAAAAAGTATCCCCTGTATAAACTAGAAAACACGACATATCTCAAAAGGCGGGCAATCATAGCCGTTTGATAATGGGTTAACTTACATGCTTTAAAAGGTAAGTGTGTGTTCTGTCTATTTCCAGCAAGAAAAGTATTGGCCACGTTTTAATTAACAGATATCTGACACCTTGAAATCGATGCACTGTTTTTTCTCTTCTGTGTAAACTTCAAGTTGTTTTTCCATATGCTATCTTATAATCATGGACTATTTTCTTCTATAAAAACATAAAATTCGTGTCCAAAACATAAATTCGCTTTTATTGTGTCAGTAAAAACATGCCATTAACTAATTTAAAACATGTCCCTTTCAGGCCATACTTGTCCCCAAATTACAAAAATGATGACTTTTAGTGGCAGCCATGGCCATTGTCTGAGTAGGAACATCCGGTCTTGTATATATGTATTGACTGGTTCATGTTCATCTAATGCCCCGGAAATGCGAAATTAAGGACTTTTAGTGGAAGCCAATCTGATGCCCCTAAATGCAAAAGTAAGGACTTTTAGTGGTAGCCAATCTAATGCCCCCAAAATGCACAATGAAGGACTATTAGTGGTAGCCAATATAATACCCCCAAAATGTAAAAACAAGGACTTTTAGTGGTAGCAGTTGTCTGAGGAACATTCGGTCATGTATACATGTATAAATATTATATTTTTATCTCCTGTACAAAATGAGTCAAAACCATTGCTTTTTGAGTACTTTCGGTTTGATTTTATACCGGGTTGCAGATTTAGTGGTTTTAGCTTCGACCGGCTGCGCAAAAGTGATACTTGGGCTGAGTTTCAATGTTCCTTGGAATTTTTCAGGAGTTGTTAACAGTTTAGAATTTGTAATGATATATATTAACAATAATCCCGTGCTGTTGATGTAAATTGTAGGGGTTTTAAGGATTGACCGGTAAACACTACCATAGCGACGACTGTGTTATTACTATCTATAACCGGCGTCCGCCACTCGTTTACATACACTGTCGATTGACCGGTGTCAACATTACTCTGCAGGAGATAGTTCAGTTTCTATAGTAACTGTTTATACAATTAAGAACTATATTAGTACTAGGTATGAACCTATCCTCATTGTACGCTGTATTAACCGAGGCAACAATCAACGGTATTCAGTGTAGTTAACCAAATAATAGTGCCTCTAGCTGGGAGCGAACCCGAACTGTTAAGGCTTCAGCGCCTAGCCCTGATATTCCTGCGACGCAACCAATTAAGCTAACCGGGACAATCCCCAAAACGGTTGGTCGGTTAGCCCTGATATACGTAACCATCACTGCATGACATCGGTAACGGGTTATTTTACTGATAACAGTACTGCTATATGTACGGGGAGACTTTTTACGACCGCCACACTGCTAAAATAGCGCTACTGTGAATTTCAAATGATAGTGCCTCTAGCTGGGAGCGAACCCGCACTGTCACGGTGACAGCGCCTAGCCCTTCTTCCTTCATGCGCCCAAAACACAAAATAAATAAGTGGGCACTAACATTGCAAATGGCGAAAACTGGTTAAAATTTGAAAAATAAATTTTGGGAAAATACTCATTGCCACCTAGATTTTAGTGAAGAAATGTTCATATCTAAGGATGTACTAATGTTTGCAAGCTAATTTTAGTCTTATTCATGTTCTAATTACCAAGCACATACTAAAACAAAAGAAAAACCGTTTGCATGATACCTTTAAAATTCATGGACAATATACCAAAACAACTCGTACCTGAAATAAGTATGTGCTGGTCTACAATCATTAGTGCCAAATCGTCCAAATGTTAGGGTATTCAAGAAATTCAAGAAAAACTTACTTCCGGGTCTACTTTCGGTTTCAGGGCTTAATCATTTTTAATGTGACCATTATTGATGTGACCTATGTATATAGGTATACAAAATACCCTTTCCTTCATAGACACATCTTTATTGCGTGGGCGAACAGATTAGATCTAGATCAGCCGGCACATCCGTGCCGTTTGATCAGGATCTAAACTGTTCGCTTTTTGATTCATTAGGTTATTTCTGACCAAAATGCGACCAGTGCAGATCCTGATCAGACGGCACGGATGTGCCGGCTGATCTGGATCTACACTGGTCGCACATGCGTGAAATCGCGTATTTAAGGAGGAAAGGGTTAATTAAACAAAATATTAATTGCACCCGGTAATATCTATACATGGCTGAATAGGAGCGAATATTACCAGAACTACACTTAACAGCTTTTCTAAGTATACACCTTCGTTTTTCGGCATTACTGGCTTGATAATTGAGCTATTGGTCTAAAACTTTCCATAATACATGCAATAAATACTAACTGATTTATTTGTAAAACATTATTCAAAATGATTGCAAACTGACTGCTCACAATAATTTAGAATACTGGCACCCTCAGAATGCAAATTCACAAAATCAGTTAACATCGCGTGTACCTTCATCTCATTGAGGTTATACAGTTCTAAATTGAATCCTTTGGGAATCTAGCTCATTTCGTACACGCCTTTCAAGTTCAGACCACACAAATTGTCAATTGCTTGAAGGTGTGGAAGAACAACCGGAACAAGGACTTGTTGCTGATATTCCTCAGAATTTAAGTTTCCTTGAACTAAAACTGCCACAGTCTTTGAAATGCACGTGCAGTATGGAAGTCGATAACTAAACAGTGTAAAATGAAGACTTAAGTGACATATAAAAGGTATAACAGTTACAACTTCGTTCTTACAAATATGAGAAATATCGGGAGGAAATAGTGTACACTTAGAAAATCTGTTAAGTGTATTCCGTCAAATCAGTAAATTTTCGGACCTGTTATGAGCAAATTTTACAGCGTTTAACTTAGTAACGCTATAACAACTTTTATCTTTAAAGATAGTCACTAATACGTTAACTATGTAAATATATAACATCACGTTAACTTTGTTTACAGTTGTTTCAGGGTTAAATTACAAATTTTGATATTTATAAATACATGTACTTTACATTTCCGTCCTAATGCGTGACCAGTCGACTTTAAGAAATCTCTAAAATGTGTTAAGTCGTTACATTACAAATTTATTAAAACTCATCGTTGACTACACAAACTTTCCAGCATGACAAGATACAATCTTTTTAAAAGGGGGAAGATGAGCCGCTTAAAATAATATCTTCAACTGTCTGGGGCCTTGACTGGTTTAATGAATGAAAAAGTTTTATTCAAATGACCGTTCGTTGTATCTTTTTTAAAACTTGTCATTGATATGACAAAATGACTCGTATATCGCGTAAAATCTCGAAGGCTAAGATACCCGAGTCAAAGGGGGAGGATCAAATTACCATTGTTAAAATCCGTAGTCTTAATCATTCAGACGCTCGGATTTCGCAGAGGCGATCAGTTCGTCAGAAACGTGTGATACTTTAATGACATCTAACGTCTAGATGATCTAGACTAACAAATCCGCGGATGTTATCTTTCTTAAAATGCCTGAAATATTGCTTTATGGAAATAATCACGCGAAGATGACATAACGTTACGTAATATTCTGTAAGGAGCTGGTCTAGTCGTAAAATACTAGAGGTGTATTTAGATTTATTTATCGTCGCTACCCAAGGACCATATGAGCGATGCCTCCAGTAGAGTGTTAGTGATTTTAGGTTTTGGAGGATAGTGCAAGATACAGAGGACTCTCCATTTTATTTCAGTGCCCGTTTATGGCACCGCTACACTAGACCTCGGTGTAAAGTCTCAACTGAAATATTGTTGGTAAAATTTTCATTTGCAGTAGTGGAACCAGCGATCCCAGGATTCAGAGGCAGGCGCGTTAACCTCTCGTTTTATTTTATATAAAGAAAGATTATTAAAAATGTCGTTTTATTAAAATTTATGGCATACACTCCATAGTGGCTTTCAACTATTAAAGCGGCCTTTTATTGTTATGTAAAAAGAAAATAATTTTACTATGAAATAAGAATAACTATTAAATGGTTATGTTCCTCTGAATCCTTAATCCGTGTATCAAGAAAAGGGGGCAATAACAGCGTACATGTATAGAGCGTATATGTTCGATGTCATTATTTTATGTGAACACTTAATAGTCTACTTTTTTCTTTCAAATCCAGAAATAAGTGTGAGTTTCCTTAGCTTTGTTTACCATAAAATAAAGTTGAACCCCTCATTAAGACCTCCCCAAAATTAAGACCATCTTAATAATAAGATCACTATTCCACTGTTTCATTTGGGGCGCGTCACGGGAAAAGGTGCATTCGGGCATTTGACGTCAATTCTTGAAATGACGTCATAAAGCTGAGCAGACGACATTACTTATTATGCATTTCGCGGTAAATATAAAATTATGTTGTCAGAATGTGTACTAAAATTGCCAATATGTTATGAAAAAATAATAGATAATTGTAAGATCTTTCTAAATATAGTAACAACAAAAATGTCTAAAAATATGTCCGAAGGTACCTTTTCCCGTGGCGTGCCCCATTTTACAGTTTTTGCACTGTCTTCTTTCTTAAAATTCATAGCATCCCACTATATGACCCCCTTTTGCAGTACAAATAGTGGTCTTATTTGCAAGATTTCACCGTAAGATATTTCTTCTAAAAATACATGCATGTCCAATGTAAACGCTAGAAGTATTTTTCTTCATAATAAATGTGAAATAAATTTTACTTACATTGTTTGTATTTTGTCACAGCGGGAGATATCCATTAATCCAGAGATCCAAACATTAAATGCTTCTGAAAAGAAAATTCAGAATATCCACTCCGAGTTAAATTAGTCGGACATAATAACTATTCGATTAAACCTGGCAACCATTAATTAACTGTACAGGTATTTCTATAAAGATGTTACAAAGCTTAGAATGAGCAAACACTAGTATAAGTTTTCGTTATAAAACTGTATTAAACATCAGTTCAACCATTTAAATTGATTTTCAAGCTATCAGTAAAAATCTTAATGAACTGTTTCGCGATTCGCTCATGATACTGTATCGCAATACTACACTTAGCCAATGTTCTAACTACAACGCTCATAAAATTTTAATTTCTCTGCATGGAATCAAAAAACGGCACACTTCAAATTTGAAACATGATAAGATACATCATTTTTACGTCATTTTATTAAAAAGGGGCCTTAAAAATCCCGTCGTGCGTTCATAAAAAGGGACATTTGATAGAGGAGGAGTTAGGAAAAGTCACTAAATCGACCGTAGCTTTTGACCGTGGGTTTTACCGAAACCGATTGAAACTGCCGAAACATAACATATTTAACAGTCCAGCAATCGCATTATTGCAGACTTGCATAGAATTGTTCAAAATTAGTTTAGAAACCATATTTAAACAAGGATACACGAATCTTCTTTAACGGAGAATATCACAGCCACTGGCGATTTTTTTTATATTTTTGTTGTATCCCTTATTTGTTTTAATCTCAGTTTCTTGAAGGTTTGTAGGAATTTTAATGCTTATTTCAGATGATGTTTCTTGTTATGTTTAAACTTTGAAGCATTTTATCAAACCGGCATGAATACGAGCAAAAATACATTTGACGTTTGTTCACGATGGTGCACCTTGCCGGAACCTTAGTCCTCGATACCGTAATGAGTATGTTACAGACACTTACAAACAATAACAAAAATCAACAAAAGCTAACTTTGTAAGTAAGTCTACTTGGTTCATCTAAAAAATCTTTGATTTTGTCAGCTGACTACGAGCAAACCCTGTCACATATTTTATTTGCGGTTTAACACGCATGTGTGTTATATTGTTTTAATTAAAAAGAGTCAATCTTTCATCTACTTCATTATCACAGTACTAGCGTTATCGAAGCCGCGTGTCGGCCGTTAAAAATCGCCCCGTACATTTAATCTACTGCTGTTATAAACTGTGCCATTTGAAGGCCGTCGAGCACGATTTTTAAACCTGTGAAAAAAAATCGAGTTGCGCTTTTCATGGGGAAAGGCGGCGTAGACATTAGTATGTTGCATTCTGCTCTTGAACAGGATAAATGAAACTGAGCCTGCAATATTTTGATATCTGTCGTGTTCGGTGGCATATAATGTTCCTCTTTCATCTATTATAAAACGTTTAAGAAAAATTGCTATTCTATATTTAAAAACCGATATACTTCGTTTGTTTACTCTACAAATAACTCCAGGCGTGTCAAAAGGACCCCAACAATAACATCTTGTATGTCAAGTTGGTGACCTATGAAAGAAAGTTACAAACTGTCCTAAATTTAAACGTAAATAGTTGCGATTACATTTATTATTAACACAGTATTGTTAGCATAATATACGAAAACATTTCATATTTGACAAAAATATTTTCCTACTTAACGTCGAACAGATGATAACAAGTTTACAGAAAATCGCCATATATTGATACGATAAAACCAACAATAACAAAAAATATCAGCAGGTTAAGATGACATACTAGCATACAGCGTAACACTTTAAACAACCGAAATTACAGTTATCCATACCCCGATAAACGCGATAAAATATCGATGTAATCCTTCATTAAAACATCTGTCATATCGGTTAAACTGTTTTGACGGAAACTTTACAGTCTAGTTCCCTCAAAAAGGATCACGGGCGGTTCAAATAGGGTTCGAGTCCCGTTTTGGCCGTTACAATTAAACTACTTTAGGCCAAGACTGCCGGCCCCTAACGAACCCCCTTTCTGAAAATCTTGCATCCGAACTCATATTTTTCTGATAATTATTTTTACAATTGTTCTTTTATTCAATTCTGATAACAAACGCCAAATATTACTGAACTACTAGTACTTTTTGCATAATGATAAGTTGTGCGCAAATGGCCCACAAATTCACAGCCGCTGATAAACAAAATGGAAAACAATTAAGCGATTTGATAAGAAGGTTTACCTTGATAGATTATCTCAGATTATCTGCTTATTTCTTCATGTGGCACTCTATGTAGAACTTGCAATTGCTAAGGGTGCATTTGTATATATTTTCAATAGCAACATAAATCCAAGTAAAAGGTGGTTGATAAATTTCATGAGTTTTTTTCTTATTTCTATCAAAATAATGTTTTAGAAACATTCTCTTCTTCGTAGGATTATTAAACGTGAAAAAAACATTTTAAGTCACGTATATGTTTGTCTGTTCGCAAACAACTTTACAAGTTCCGTTAAAATTTCTGAAAAAAAATACAGTGAAACCCCGCTATTACGAACACTACTGTGACTCTTATAAGGTGGTCTAAATAGTTAGGTGATCTTTATTTCGGGTGGAATAAAATGAAAATTTGTAAAATGAAACAGTGAAAGTGTGATATTAAATCAGAGATGGTCTTTCTCTAAAAAAAACGCACTTTAAGTAAATCGTACGGTTTTCTATGTTCAATTTTTTAAAGGAGTACATTCCAAAGACAAATTTTTAAACAATAATAGCTAAATTTAGGGTGATAAAAATCAAATTCTTGCAGTTAATTAAATATAAAATAAAGTTAATGATGAAACAAAATTTATATCAACGACGAACTTTTCTGTATGAATATTAAGTGTTTACACGTGCGCGCGTGCTTTTAAGCGAGTTAGTTATGTACAAGTCTAAACTCTGTGCAGGGTGAAATTTTAGTCCTCACCCTTACAATGCCACCTGCAGAGCCAAAAACAACATCGAATAGATTTGATAATAAAACAAGTTGGTTTAAAAAGCCTTAAACGTGGGTTTCGAAAACGCCTCCTGCCCGTGCGTTCATATTGAACACCGATGAAAACTTCTGCCCATGCGTTCACAAAGAATATTTTCTAACTAATAGTGGAGGCTTATGACATATGAGGGCTTGTTTGAAGTGAACCTTTATGTGGAAACAAATGTTCAGGACTTTGCTTTATTGTCAAAATATTAACTTAAAAAGAGCGATTTTGCCATTTTTGCGATTTTATAGTGTAGAATGTTCTCAGAAGTTACCGGAACCTTGGAAGATTTGAGATGACCATAGATTTAAGTAAATATAGGAGATCAGCTTGGACAGTGTCTTTATATGATATATACATTATAAAAGAAATGCGAGACGATTTACTGATTTCCTCCTTAAAATCCGATCTATCCATGCGTTCTCCTCCTGGGATCGTTAGTGAACGACTGGACTCGGTGGTGTATATCTAAACACAGGGAAGGGGGAGGTGGGAGTTTGTTTTTTTTTAATAAGATTTTGTAGCACAACAGTGTTAATAAACAAAAAACACCAGCTTTTTATTATTAAATATTTATTGCAGAATTTTATCAAAAAATTTGTCAAAACTACTTTTTAAGTAGTTAAAATAAACATAACCTCACAAATACAATTCGAACACCTTTAATAAATCACCAGGCCATTTATTATCATTGCATCAGAGACAATTCAAAAATTAATACACAACAAAACTAAAATAACCAGGATCAACCAAAATCAAGTAACTTGTAATTTTCTATTGTTAAAATCTGGTGGTTTGTGAAATCATTTTTCATTACACATTTAGTATTCTACATAAAAAACATGTTCACACAAAAAAGTGCAACGTATCTGTAGCATTTACACTTTTTAAAAGCCAAGATTTAAACATGACATATTTTCTAAAACAAACACTTTTCATTCTGAAATAATCAAACACTAAAAGAGGAAATAGGAGAATGCGGTCAGGTATCTGAAGGCAGTCTGAAGCCTGTATTCACTGTGAGAGTCTGCACATACAGCTTTAGCAGTTGGAAACCATCAAATAGTCATTTGAGAATATGACTTTGTAATTTCAGCGCCTCCTTCCCCATAAGATTAGGCACAATTTAACTTGTGTGTGTCTGACTCAGCGCTTCCTACAATTTACAGAAAAAAAAACATCTATGATAAACCGCACTAGTGTTTAATGTAATAATTTATCCAAAGGACAATGCTGGAAGGTCGATTTGAAAAAGATGGGGAACAAGAAAAAGTCGTCGCCACGCACCGAAAACCAGGTTTTCATTTAATACTTATACTTTTGTAAAGAAAATATCTGATATAAAGAAACTGAACTTCTTTTTTTAGCAACAGTGACCTTGATCTTGATCACAGACTTCTGAGTAGAAATCCCGAGTTGCGTCTTGGTATCAGCTACCCAAAGAAAGTTTGGTGTCAATAGATCACAGCTAACCCAAGTAATAAGGAGAAACCTAAATTTTTATTTTTAGCAAAAATGACATAGACCTTTATCACAGACACCTGGGTATCAATCCTAAGTAGTGTCTTGATATAAGCTACCCACAAACCAAATTTGGTGTCAATAGGCCAAAAAAACTCAAGCTATTGAGCAGAAACTGAATTTCTATTTTTAGCTACAGTGACCTTGAGCTTTATCACAGGCGCCTGGGTAGCAATCTCAAGCTGCATGTTGATATTAGATACCAACACTAAGTTCGGCGTAAATATACCAAAGCAAACTCAAGTTATCGAGGGAAAACTGAATTTCTATTTTTAGCAACAGTGACCTTGACCTTGATCGCAGATACCTGTGGCAATCCCAAGCTGTCCTTTGATATTAGCTACTCATATACTAAGTTTGGCATCCAGAGGTAAAAGCAAACTCAAGTTATTGAGGGTAAGCTGAATTTCTATATTTAGCAAGTGATCTTGACATTTATCACAGACACCTGGGTAGCAATCGCAAGCTGCCTGTTGATATAAGCTACCCACAAACCAATCTAAGCGTCAACAGGCAATTTGGCATCAACAGATAACATTCACAAAATACTTAACAAAAAATCTAAGTCAAAAAGGGGCATAACTTTTGCAAAACACAATCAAAACCCCTATGAAACTTGACCTGATAATTGGTACTGTGATGTCAAACAATTATGTAAAGTTTTAAAGTTATACCTTGAATGGTAACTGAGAAAAGACAACTTTCACAAAAAACTAAACACAATTTTTAAGTGAAAAAGGGGCATAACTGTCAAAATAAGTCAGGGATTATGAAACTTGTCCTCATAATTATGCCCCCCTTCGAAGAAGCGGGGGTATATTGCTTTGCACATGTCGGTCGGTCGGTCGGTCGGTCCGTAGACCACATCTTGTCCAATCAATAACTAGACAACGCTTTGTGATACAGTCCTTATATTTGGTGTGGAGGTTGGTCATGACCAGTAGAAGACCCCTATTGATTTTGGGGTCAGTAGGTCAAAGGTCAAGGTCACAGTGGCCTTGACCACAAAAACCTTGTCCGATCAATAACTAGACAACGCTTTGTGATATAGTCCTCATATTTGGTGTGGAGGTTGGTCATGACCAGTAGAAAACCCCTATTGATTTTGGGGTCAGTAGGTCAAAGGTCAAGGTCACAGTGGCCTTGACCACAAAAACCTTGTCCGATCAATAACTAGACAATGCTTTGTGATACAGTCCTCATATTTGGTGTGGAGGTTGGTCATGACCAGTAGAAGACCCCTATTGATTTTGGGGTCAGTAGGTCAAAGGTCAAGGTCACAGTGGCCTTGACCACAAAAACCTTGTCCGATCAATAACTAGACAACGCTTTGTGATACAGTCCTCATATTTGGTGTGGAGGTTGGTCATGACCAGTAGAAGACCCCTATTGATTTTGGGGTCAGTAGGTCAAAGGTCAAGGTCACAGTGGCCTTGACCACAAAAACCTTGTCCGATCAATAACTAGACAACGCTTTGTGATACAGTCCTCATATTTGGTGTGGAGGTTGGCCATGACCAATAGAAGAACCCTATTGATTTTAGGATCAGTAGGTCAAAGGTCAAGGTCACAGTGGCCTTTGCATACAAAAACGTTGTCCGATCAATAACTAGACAACGCTTTGTGATACAGACCTCATATTAAACGATTATTGGATGTGTCTCTTCAAACGTTATATAAATGGTTCCGGTCCGCTGCCTAATTAGGTCATGACAGCTAAAAATAGATTTTTGACTTTGTCAATCTTTGAACGACATCTCCTCCTATATTACTGGGTCAATTTTGATGAAACTTCACACAAATGATCATTTGATGAGTCTCTTCAAAAGTTATATAAATGGTTCCGGTCCGCTGCCTTATTAGGTCGCGTCAGCTAAAAATAGATTTTTGACTTTGTCAGTCTTTAAACAACATCTCCACCCAAACCGCTAACCCAATTTCAACCAAACTTGACACAATTGATCATTGGATGAGTCTCTTCAAAAGTTATATAAATGGTTCCGGTCCGCTGCCTAATTAGGTCACAACAGCTAAAAATAGATTTTTGACTTTGTTGATATATAGGAGTTCCACCGTCTTGTAAATTGCTTTCATGACTGGTACCCTTCATTGCTAAAGCTTACAAAAGTCTCTAAATTTCCAAAAATTTAAATTCAATGCTAATAGATATCACTTGCACGTCAGGGGGGGCATTTGTGTTTGACAAACACCTCTTGTTGGTATTCAGATGTCAGATAACTATGTTAAGTTTCAAAGTTGTACCTTAAAAGGTTACTGAGAAAAACACAAATTTCACAAAAAACTTCACAAAATTTCTAAGTGGAAAAGGGGCATAACTTTGTCAAAATACAGTCAGGGATTATGAAACTTGTCCTGATTATTGGTATTGATATGTCAGACATCTATGTTAAGTTTCAAAGTTGTACCTTGAACGGTTACTGAGAAAAACACAACTTTTACAAAAAACTTCACAAAATGTTGACGCCCGCCCGCCCGCCTGCCCAGCCGCCCGCCCGCCCGCCCAACGACATACCCCAATCTAATAACCAAGATTTTTCTAAAGAAAACCTTGTTAAAAATCCACATTCAGCTTTTGTGACATGTATTGAATTTTTATAGTATTCTTAAGCTGGATTAGTCGTCATTAATCGGTTTCATGGGATGTTGCAGTTATCCTATAGGTGACCCGCATGGATCTAGATCAGCTAGCACATCCGTGCCACCTCAACAGGATCTTTACTGGTGCTTTAAGATTTTTTGTTAGGTTATTTCTGATAAAGAAGCTAAGTGTAGATCTTGTTCAGACAGCAGGGATGTGCCAGCTGATCCGGATATACATGTACAGAGTTAGCCCATGCAATAAAAATCCTGTCTATAGAATTAAGGTTTACTCAATATTTTGATACATCATAATAATCTGTACCCGACGTCACAATAACTGTTATTTTATCATACGACTCTTTGCATTTCTTAAATCAAGCATTATTTTGGTTTAATGTCAATCCATAGTGTTATGTTTATAAAAATAAATGGACCTTATTGTATAATAATATAAACAAGTTAATGAAATAATGTCAGTACCAACAAAGAAATGAAATTAGCATACTTGGAACCAAATATTTCATCAGCGTCGGGTGCTCCCTTTGGATGTTGATAACGAACCCGTCTCTCTCTGTTGTTGTTGACCAACAATGGTCGATTCAACGATGCTAACATTTCTAAACAGAAAGTTTCAAACATTTAAACATGACATAATGTTTTGATTTCCATTTTTTCCATCACTTGTGTAGACTATTTGATATTTTTTTGTCAGAGGATTAATCAGCTACGCTTTGTGTAACTTGTCACAAATTCTCGAACCTGCTGTCTCATTATGATGAAGTCGCACACAATTAACCCTTTTCTTCATATATAGAGGTTTATTCACATGAGCAACCAGTGTAGATCCAAATCACATGGCCCATCTTTGTCAGAAGTAATGGACAAACATTGTTGATCCTGATCAGACAGCACACATGTGCCGATCAATCTCGATCCACATTGTTCACCCACGCAATTTTATACATGAATTTATGTGGTAAAAGATTAAGTATCCACAAATTTAATATTTCAAATGCAATTGTGTGGGTAAGGGTCAGACATTAATACTGTCAAAAAGTATGAGTCACAAAGACTTTAGTTTTTATTTTTATTTTTTAAACCGTGCTTTTCCATGTTAACAACTTTAAATGCATGTTAGTATAATAATGTTCACCAAAAAATTCTTTACTTAATCAAAAAATGAGAGAGACCACGTTTTGCTAATGAATATACTACAGAAAATATAAGTTCCAAATATAAGTCAATAATTCTTCTTATTTTGAAGAAAATTATGTGATTTAAGTTTACATTTGAAAGATAAAACCACCAACAGACTGCAATATTTGGACAAGAATGGTTACTATGGTTACCTTGATAGTCTTCCTCTTCTTGTCTCTCATGGATACCCAGCACTACCTGCTTCATGCGTTCCTTCTCTTGACGCTCTGCCTAAAATGTTCAAAAATATAATTACCTAGAAGAAAAAGAACGTTTCAAATTTGAGTTCTGCTCATGTGAGAGAGAAAGTTTTAATTTTTATCCAACAGTCCTTCCTTTAACAGTCTTCTAGCTGCAAAACTTGAACAAAGATAATTATACAGTATCGGTTTCTATGTTCCAGTTTTAACATAGTGCCAACAAACAATACAGTAATAAAAAAAAATTACAGCATCTATTAACCCTTTCCTCCATATATACAGTCAAACGTGTCTTAAACAGCCACCAAAGGGAATGACCAAAAGTGGCTGCTTAACACAGGTGGCTGTTGAAGGTGGGTACAAATTAGAACAAAATGTCAGTTTGAGACATATTAAAACTGGCTGTTAAAGTCAGGTGGTTGCTATTCACAGGTGGCTGCTAAGACCGGTTTGACTGTCCACATTTTTATGCATGTGCGACCAGTGTAGATCCCGATCAGCCGGCACATCCACTCTGTCTGATCAGGATCTGCACTGGTCACTTTTTAGTCAAATATAACCTAATGACTAAACAAGAGGGCCATGATGGCCCTTATATCGCTCACCTGAGTACAAAAGTACTCTCAGCTTGTGGTTTCAGACAAGAAGATTTTTAAAGTTTTTCCTATATCAGTCTATATAAAATAAAGTGAACCCTGGGGCAGGGCCAATTTTGACCCCAGGGAAATCATTTGAACAATCTTTGAAGATTTCCACAAGAGGGTGCTAAATGCCAAATATCTAAGCTCTAGGCCTTGTGGTTTCAGACAAGAAGATTTTTAAAGTTTTTCCTATACAAGTCTATATAAAATGAAGTGACCCCTGGGGCGGGGCCAATTTAGACCCCTGGGAAATAATTTGAACAATCTTTGTAGAGTTCCACAAGAGGATGCTTAATGCCAAATATCTAAGCTCTAGGCCTTGTGGTTTCAGACAAGAAGATTTTAAAAGTTTTTCCTATACAAGTCTATATAAAATGAAGTGACCCCTGGGGCGGGGCCAATTTAGACCCCTGGGAAATAATTTGAACAATCTTTGTAGAGTTCCACTAGAGGATGCTAAATGCCATATATCTAAGCTCTAGGCCTTGTGGTTTCAGACAAGAAGATTTTTAAAGTTTTTCTTATACAAGTCTATATAAAATGAAGTGACCCTTGGGGCGGGGCCAATTTAGACCCCTGGGAAATAATTTGAACAATCTTTGTGGAGTTTCACAAGAGGATGCTTAATGCCAAATATCTAAGCTCTAGGCCTTGTGGTTTCAGACAAGAAGATTTTTAAAGTTTTTCCTATATAAGTCTATATCAAATGAAGTGACCCCTGGGGCAGGGCCGCTTTAGACCCCAGGGAAATAATTTGAACAATCTTTGTAGAGTTTCACAAGAGGATGCTTAATGCCAAATATCTTAGCTCTAGGCCTTGTGGTTTCAGACAAGAAGATTTTTAAAGTGTTTCCTATATAAGTCTATGTCAAATGAAGTGACCCCTGGGGAGGGGCCAATTTAGACCCCAGGGAAATAATTTGAACAATCTTTGTAGAGTTCCACTTGAGGATGCTAAATGCCAAATATCTAAGCTCTAGGCCTTGTGGTTTCAGACAAGAAGATTTTAAAAGTTTTTCCTATATAAGTCTATGTAAAATGAAGTGACCCCTGGGGCGGGGCCAATTTTGACCCTAGGGAAATAATTTGAACAATCTTTGTAGAGTTCCACTAGAGGATGCTAAATGCCAAATATCTAAGCTCTAGGCCTTGTGGTTTCAGACAAGAAGATTTTTAAAGTTTTTCCTATACAAGTCTATATAAAATGAAGTGACCCCTGGGGCGGGGGCCAATTTTGACCCCAGGGAAATAATTTGAACAATCTTTGTAGAGTTCCACTAGAGGGTGCTAAATGCCAAATATCTAAGCTCTAGGCCTTGTGGTTTCAGACAAGAAGATTTTTAAAGTTTTTCCTATATAAGTCTATGTAAAATGAAGTGACCCCTGGGGCGGGGCCAATTTTGACCCCAGGGAAATAATTTGAACAATCTT
Source organism: Corbicula japonica (assembly GCA_038501625.1). Taxonomy (NCBI): domain Eukaryota; kingdom Metazoa; phylum Mollusca; class Bivalvia; order Venerida; family Cyrenidae; genus Corbicula; species Corbicula japonica. Next base: position 5,790,345 of record JAZAYU010000014.1, read on the forward strand.
TGTAGAGTTCCACTAGAGGATGCTAAATGCCAAATATCTAAGCTCTAGGCCTTGTGGTTTCAGACAAGAAGATTTTTAAAGTTTTTCCTATACAAGTCTATGTTAAATGAAGTGACCCCTGGGGTGGGGCCAATTTTGACCCCAGGGAAATAATTTGAACAATCTTTGTAGAGCTCCACTAGAGGATGCTAAATGCCAAATATCTAAGCTCTAGGCCTTGTGGTTTCAGACAAGAAGATTTTTAAAGTTTTTCCTTTCGGTTGCCATGGCAACCAGAGTTCTGCATGGAATTGATTTCTTTGAACAACTTTGGAAGAGCTTCATGCAAGGAACATACGTGGCAAGTTTCATCAAAATTGGCCAAGCCGTTTCAGAGAAGAAGTCGATTGAAGCAATTGTTGACGACGCACGACGGACGACGGACGACGGACGACGGACATCAGGCGGTCACAAAAGCTCACCTTGTCACTATGTGACAGGTGAGCTAAAAACTGAACAGTGCAGATCCTGATCAGATGTGCCAGCTGATCTGGATCTAAACTGTTTGCCCATGCAATAAAGGTGTATCTATGGCGGAAAGGGTTATTTGATTTTCAGAATGAATATCTTGAGGAATAATACACATACCTCCTCCCTTTCTTTAAATTTTGTTGCAAACTCTGCCGTCACTGGCACATTGAGATCTGAGAACTGAAACACAAAATATGCAACAAATAACATATCATAAACATTTGTATCCAATACAGGTGTTCTTTGTGCCAAAATTACATGCCAAGCTAAAAGTAACTTAACCCTATTCTCTGTATATAACGGGTTTTATCACATGCGCCACGTGCATGCCGTCTGATGGAACTGTTCGTGTTTGATTCATTTTAATATTTTCAAGTATGTAGTGACCAGCGTAGATCCAGATCAGATGGCAAGGATATGCCGGCTGAACAGATCTACAATGTTCATGCACGAAAAAACTCGAATGTGTCCTCGGACACTGATGACCCCACTGCTGCAACAAAATTTGTAATAACAAAGGGCCATTACTCTGATAAAAATGGTCACAGGAAAAAATCCTTTCTTTATGATCATCTACACATCCTGCTTGATCATCTGTGCAAGTTTGGAAGAAATCCGCCTTATAGTTTAGGAAGAGTTGATGCCTCAGGATTTGGGGACATATGGAGGGATATACGGATGAACGGACAGATGGACAGACCGATGAGTGCAACTCTATATGCCTCCCACTTTGTGGGGGCACAATTAAAACCCGTATATAAGAAGTAAATGGTTAATACATGTACTCATGAAAGACGATGCAATTATGTCATAGGGTTGCTACATCTTGCAGCACTTGTATTGGAGGGAAATTGAGTTTCCAATTTAATGAACTAAATTATAAATTCAGTTCTCCAATTAGCCAATTTTAATACCCTAATCCTATTTTAAAGTTGGTCAGTCAATCAGACAATAGTTATAAAACTTGGTCCCCCAAATCTGGTAAAACTGTATCAGTTAGATTTTATTTTAAAAGTATGTCAATGGCGTTGAGATGAGTAATAAACCTGATGATGGGAGAGACTTTTACAAAAAGATAGACAATGTACAGTGATGTCACTAGTAAGTGATCACAAATATATTATTGGGATGTATTTTTAAAGATTCCCTTTTAGTTGTTTTTTTTCTAAGACTAGTATTTAGGCACCCTGTTTCATAAATCATAAGTATGTCAATGACGTTGAGATGAGTAATAAACCTGATGATGGGAGAGACTTTTACAAAAAGATAGACAATGTACAGTGATGTCACTAGTAAGTGATTACAAATATATTATTGAGATGTATTTTTAAAGATTCTCTTTTTACTGTTTTTTTTTCTAAGACTAGTATTTAAGCACCCTGTTTCATAAATCTTAAATTTTTAAAGTATTTCATATATTGGTAGTATCAAATATGTGCAAACCTGTTGTTTGTTGCCTCTTCTGGTGATCAAAGTGAACTTGATGGTGTTATCCTGCACTGGCTCCGGATTTAACTCTGTAAGATTTCAAGTTTTCAACAATCAAAATGTTGAGATTGGATCACGTAAATTAAGTTTTTTATTTCTAGGTTCCTTTCAATAAACCACAATGTCAAATTTTCATACCTGACTGCATTAAGTGCAAAAGAATTATTAAAAGTGCCTGGTTACATAAAAGGATGAAATTATCAACTGTTTTTAAATATCAAAGTTTTTAACATAAGCTGAAGAAGATCTATAAACAAAGAAAATTTTATGTTATAACAATACAGCTAATTTATGAGTGAAATATTTAAAGCCAAAGGTGTTACTAACACAGTTAAATCTATCAGACAAGCCTAAAATTAATTGATTATTCAAAACTTGTGAAATTCACTCATTTATAATCATTAATAGCCATTATACAGTGGTATAATTAATACATTATACAATTATAAATCAATCTGTAATTGTTTTGTTTTTAAACAATCAAAATGCGAAAAAATATAATTATTGCCATATCATGGCAAATCTCACCAAACTTTTTCTTGCTGCCCTTGAGATTTGCAGGCACTGGTACATCAAACTGGGGAACTTTAATGGATTCATTGTTTCTCGCCTTTGATGTATCTTCTAACATCTTATCAAAGGCAGCCATAAAATCATCATCTTCCTGGCATTCTATACGCTTCAGGTTTGACTTCACAACAAGCTAACCAATTAAAAAACAATGTCAACAATAAGGTATGATAATTATATTTATTATATACCCATGATTTTAACACAGTGCAGCATTAATCCGCAAAATTAAAATACAACTCGTCAGATTAGTAATTCTGTATTGGACAATGTCGTTTTCCAATTCTTTATTTTGCAGATTCTAGTCTTCTCTGTGACGTCATAATACTACGTCAAATTGTTGTCGTAATTTTCCGGCACATAATTAACTCCAAATTAGGAAATTTCCGTTGCAGTTTTACAACCGTTATAATTTCTCTAAGCCATTCATAAATTTTCTACGCCATTTATAAATTTACTATCGCATCACTATCTTTATTTCTACTATTATGTAAACCATGTTGTTGACTAAAATTTTGTTGTTTAGCTTATTTAAATTTGTTTTGAACAAGAAGGGTATATAATAAAAGGAACATTATGACAGTACGCAGTCTGTAGGTTAGTATTATTTCTCGTTGCATATGTAAACCACATCTCGCTAAACGGTCTCGCGTAATATTGTTCAAATACCCAACTCAAAATATACGAACCTACAGAATGCATACTGTTACAATGTTACAATATTCCATACATATTTAAGGTACTAACAATTTCCGTTAACTACCAGACAGTAGATAAAAAGATTGCTTTACAACTGAACGAGAAGTTGTCTGACAGGAACTTTTGTTGAACAGTCGGATATAAAATTAGACAGGTAAACCAATCCAACAGCATAGAATACTGCCGCACTGGAGAGCCTTGCTCGTCCAGTATATATACAGAACCCTATCTGTTTACCTAGCTACCGTTAATAACAAAGTTAACGATAATGTCTCTAAGGTTATATAATTATTGTAATAATAAATAGTCTGCAACCACAGCGATAACAGGCCGATACAGTGATTGTACTCGCTGACCCTATCCGCAGGCAGTGTCCAGTTCAAGCTTGACAAACTGACCCTCTGACAGGTTCATCGAGTACGATTTGATATCGCTGTAGTTGCTTATTATTTTACAATCACCACAGTCGTTGGCAACCTTGAACAAAATAGCACTCAGTAAGGTCTTTATAAGTATATATTAGAACATAAACTTAAAACTCTCGCAAATTGTGGGTATTTGAAACAAGTGGGAGACACTAGTTTTTTTAAGCTGTTTCATGGCTTGAAAAATAACAACAATAACAAAAAAGTCATCCTTAATTTCCTTTGTTGTTAATACTACAATGTACTACCAATAAACCCAATTCCCAACCCCCTCCTCCCACCCCTCACCAACCCTCCAATTTCAATGTAACACACTGTGATCCAATAAACAAACACACTTTGACATTTGATTTGACATACCGCGTCATCCTCATCCAGGTCATGGTCCGTGTCCATATCCTCATCATCAGCCTCCTGTTCATAGTCCCCATCCTCTCCCTCAGATACTGTATGCTGCTGGGTCTCCTACAATATTACCACAATATTGATAATAGGCCTCAATATCATGAAAATATTAAGCTGGATTTTAAACGCAAGTCAAAAGTAGTGTTTCTAAAAAACTGAGCACACACAACTTTTGAGGCAAAACAATATTGGAAGGAACTTAAAATTATCTTTAATTTTCTCATTAACTAATATGTTTATTTGTTACACGTCTTCTCATTTTAAGATAAATTTGTACCGGACATTCAATTACATTCACTAGCCTGGTTAATCACCTGTTGCTGGGAACCAGTTAAGTCGCTCTGACTCTGACTATTCTGGCTGTTCTCACTTTCTTCCTCCTCGTATTTTTTCCGGTCTTGCTGACTAGCATCACTGATTTCTTCCGACTCCTGAATAGTTGACAGTCCCCCTTCCTCCATCTTGCCCCCAGCTTCCTGCTCTTCTGTTTCCAAAATGGGCAATATTGCAGCTGTAACACATTGTAAACATACCAATTCAAACTTTCTGATAAGTAGAGAGGGCGTGCTAAACAACTAGTATTTTCCAAATCAACTATCTTAGGTTATTTACTAAAACAATCTAAGTAAAATAACCAGTTACCAATGTCGTGCAGTGATGATAACATATATCAGGGCCATCTGATCAACCTTTTTGGGGGTTGTCCTGGTTAGCTCAATTGGTTGCATTGCCCGAATTGCAAGGCCAGGCGCTGTAGCTGTGATGGTGTGGGTTCACTCCCAGGTAGAGGCAAAATCATTTGGAACATTCAGTGGCTAAACATTTTTCCACTGGAAGTTTAAACCAGGCTCTCATATGAACAAACAAGTACAAATTGTCTCGTTGAAATAGCCCTAACCTACCCATCAACCTAACAATGTTCCATGCAAAAGCACACAAACATAAGACATAAGAAGCTTACAGCATTGTCAAGCAAAATGCATGAAACAAGACTCACCGATCTTGGGTTTGTACTCGTTCTCCAACTCCTCACATGCAGCGCTGGCTTCCTCGAAGCTGGTATGCAGCTTCATCTTAGGTCGCACCGCCTCAAATGTATCCTGCATCAGGTTCATTACATCTACTGGGAATGGCCGGTTCTCGTTCCATATCGGGGAGTTTTTTTTGAACCAGTAGTATCGCTGTGAAAGTATAAAGCAGACCCTCTATATTGCTAAGCTATACTGTCGTGATACTATGGTATTTTGAATGACTGTTGGAACAGCCAAATTGACGACAAGGCGAATGAAGGCACATTTTTTATTTGCACTGTTCACTGTTAAAAATTAAACAAGAGGGCCATGATGGCCCTTATATCGCTCACCTGAGTACAAAAGTACTCTCAGCTTGTGGTTTCAGACAAGAAGATTTTTAAAGTTTTTCCTATATCAGTCTATATAAAATAAAGTGAACCCTGGGGCGGGGCCAATTTTGACCCCAGGGAAATCATTTGAACAATCTTTGAAGATTTCCACTAGAGGGTGCTAAATGCCAAATATCTAAGCTCTAGGCCTTGTGGTTTCAGACAAGAAGATTTTTTAAAGTTTTTCCTATACAAGTCTATATAAAATGAAGTGACCCCTGGGGCGCGGCCAATTTAGACCCCTGGGAAATAATTTGAACAATATTTGTAGAGTTTCACAAGAGGATGCTTAATACCAAATATCTAAGCTCTAGGCCTTGTGGCTTCAGACAAGAAGATTTTAAAAGTTTTTCCTATACAAGTCTTTATAAAATGAAGTGACCCCTGGGGCGGGGCCAATTTAGACCCCTGGGAAATAATTTGAACAATCTTTGTAGAGTTCCACTAGAGGATGCTAAATGCCATATATCTAAGCTCTAGGCCTTGTGGTTTCAGACAAGAAGATTTTTAAAGTTTTTCCTATACAAGTCTATATAAAATGAAGTGACCCCTGGGGCGGGGCCAATTTAGACCCCTGGGAAATAATTTGAACAATCTTTGTAGAGTTTCACAAGAGGATGCTTAATGCCAAATATCTAAGCTCTAGGCCTTGTGGTTTCAGACAAGAAGATTTTTAAAGTTTTTCCTATATAAGTCTATATCAAATGAAGTGACCCCTGGGGCGGGGCCACTTTAGACCCCAGGGAAATAATTTGAACAATCTTTGTAGAGTTTCACAAGAGGATGCTTAATGCCAAATATCTAAGCTCTAGGCCTTGTGGTTTCAGACAAGAAGATTTTTAAAGTGTTTCCTATATAAGTCTATGTCAAATGAAGTGACCCCTGGGGTGGGGCCAATTTAGACCCCAGGGAAATAATTTGAACAATCTTTGTAGAGTTCCACTTGAGGATGCTAAATGCCAAATATCTAAGCTCTAGGCCTTGTGGTTTCAGACAAGAAGATTTTTAAAGTTTTTCCTATATCAGTCTATGTAAAATGAAGTGACCCCTGGGGCGGGGCCAATTTTGACCCTAGGGAAATAATTTGAAAAATCTTTGTAGAGTTCCACTAGAGGATGCTAAATGCCAAATATCTAAGCTCTAGGCCTTCTGGTTTCAGACAAGAAAATTTTTAAAGTTTTTCCTATATAAGTCTATATAAATTGAAGTGACCCCTGGGGTGGGGCCAATTTTGACCCCAGGGAAATAATTTGAACAATCTTTGTAGAGTTCCAATAGAGGGTGCTAAATGCCAAATATCTAAGCTCTAGGCCTAGTGGTTTCAGACAAGAAGATTTTTAAAGTTTTTCCTATATAAGTCTATATAAAATGAAGTGACCCCTGGGGCGGGGCCAATTTTGACCCCAGAGAAATAATTTGAACAATCTTTGTAGAGTTCCACTAGAGGATGCTAAATGCCAAATATCTAAGCTCTAGGCCTAGTGGTTTCAGACAAGAAGATTTTTAAAGTTTTTCCTATATAAGTCTATATAAATTGAAGTGACCCCTGGGGTGGGGCCAATTTTGACCCCAGGGAAATAATTTGAACAATCTTTGTAGAGTTCCAATAGAGGGTGCTAAATGCCAAATATCTAAGCTCTAGGCCTAGTGGTTTCAGACAAGAAGATTTTTAAAGTTTTTCCTATATAAATCTATATAAAATGAAGTGACCCCTGGGGCGGGGCCAATTTTGACCCCAGGGAAATAATTTGAACAATCTTTGTAGAGTTCCACTAGAGGATGCTAAATGCCAAATATCTAAGCTCTAGGCCTTGTGGTTTCAGACAAGAAGATTTTTAAAGTTTTTCCTATATAAGTCTATATAAAATGAAGTGACCCCTGGGGCGGGGCCAATTTTGACCCCAGGGAAATACTTTGAACAATCTTTGTAGAGTTCCACTAGAGGATGCTAAATGCCAAATATCTAAGCTCTAGGCCTTGTGGTTTCAGACAAGAAGATTTTTAAAGTTTTTCCTATACAAGTCTATGTAAAATGAAGTGACCCCTGGGGCGGGGCCAATTTTGACCCCAGGGAAATACTTTGAACAATCTTTGTAGAGTTCCACTAGAGGATGCTAAATGCCAAATGTCTAAGCTCTAGGCCTTGTGGTTTCAGACAAGAAGATTTTTAAAGTTTTTCCTATATAAGTCTATGTAAAATGAAGTGACCCCTGGGGCGGGGCCAATTTTGACCCCAGGGAAATAATTTGAACAATCTTTGTAGAGCTCCACTAGAGGATGCTAAATGCCAAATATTTAAGCTCTACGCCTTGTGGTTTCAGACAAGAAGATTTTTAAAGTTTTTCCTTTCGGTTGCCATGGCAACCAGAGTTCTGCTTGGAATTCCATTTTTGAACAACTTTGAAAGGGCATCATCTAAGCATTATTCCTGTGAAGTTTCATCAAAATTGGCCAAGCCGTTTCAGAGAAGAAGTCGATTGAAGCAATTGTTGACGACGGACGACGCACGACGGACGACGCACGACGGACGACGCACGACGGACATCAGGCGGTCACAAAAGCTCACCCTGTCACTTTGTGACAGGTGAGCTAAAAACTTAACCTGAAAAGCAAATGAACAATTCATGGACTCCTATTAAAGAAATATGAGTTGATTTTCCATACTGTGACAAATACTTCAATGTTAATCGATTAATAGCATATCCTGTTGTAACAATTTCAACTTTGGCACACCAGAAGTACCAGTTCTTACTGAACTGATAGCTGCCATTTCTGCCTTTAGATTTGAATGATAGAAACAATGCCATTGGTTAGCAACCTTAAGACAGCGAAGGTAGTTAAGCTTTTCCAGTCGAAATAGAACTAGTAAGACACATTCATAGCGACCAAACCTAGTGCCATTAGTGACCCCAGGCAGCCAATGATACTGGTCAATGATTGGTACCAATTGAAAAATTCTGAATCTACCTTAACCCTTTTCTCTATGGGATATGGCTGTTAACCTATCCATGGGCAAACAATTTAGCTCCAAATCAGCCTGCACATCCTAGCTATCTGATCAGGATCCACACTGTTAGCTTTTTGATTCTTTTGGCTATTTCTAACAAAAAGCAAATAGTGAAGATCCAAATGAGATGGCACAGATGTGCAGATCTTTATTTACATCCTTTGCACATGGATTCAAATTAGTGTACATGTTTATGGAATGATAATGACAATAATATGATTTCAGCAACATTACCTGAAAATACACCAGAAAGCAGTCAAGCTTTCTCTTGCTGGATCCTTTATCAAAGTATTGGCCACAGGTTTCTAAAACAACACAGACAAGACGAATCCTGAAGAGATGTTCCGGAGGGTCTAGAATTGAGAGCTCATCCTCTGAAACAACACATACACTAACATAAACAGACCTAAATATTGTAGTCTAATATTGAAGTCCCCCGCCACACTGTGTTTTACATTTTTTTAAAAGATGATGGCAGATTCTACCATCCTGTAGTTATGCAGTGTACTCACAATTAGCGGAAACTCCAAAATTAATAGAGCGTTTTGAAGATGACGGCAGAATTTTCCACCCTCGGATTATACAGAATACTCACAATTAGTGACAACTCTGAAGGTAATGAATGAATAGAGAGTTTTGAAGATGACAGCGGATTCTACCATCCTGGAGTTACAGTATACTCACAATTAGTAGCAACTCCGAATGTAATGAATAAATAGAGTTTTGAAGATGACAGCGGATTCTACCATCCTGGAGTTACAGTATACTCACAATTAGTAGCAACTCCGAATGTAATGAATGAATAGAGAGTTTTGAAGATGACACAGATTCTACGATCCTGTAGTTATACAGTATACTCACGGTTAGTGGCCACCCCAAATGTAATGAATGAATAGAGAGTTTTGAAGATGACGGCAGATTCTACGATCCTGTAGTTATACAGTATACTCACGGTTAGTGGCCACTCCTTATGTAATGAATGAATAGAGAGTTTTGAAGATGACAGCAGATTCTACCATCCTTTAGTTATACAGTATACTCACGGTTAGTGGCCACTCCAAATGTAATGAATGAATAGAGCGTTTTGAAGATGACGGCGTATTCTACCATCCTGTAGTTACAGTATACTCACGATTAGTGGCCACCCCAAGTGTAATGAATGAATAGAGAGTTTTGAAGATGACGGCGGATTCTACGATCCTGTAGTTATACATTATACTCACGATTAGTGGCAACTCCGAAAGTAATAAATGAATAGAGAGTTTTGAAGATGACGGCGGATTCTACCATCCTTTAGTTATACAGTATACTCACGGTTAGTGGCCACCCCAAATGTACTAATGAATAGAGAGTTTTGAAGATGACGGCGGATTCTACCATCCTTTAGTTATACAGTATACTCACGGTTAGTGGCCACCCCAAATGTAATAAATGAATAGAGAGTTTTGAAGATGACGACGGATTCTACCATCCTGTAGTTATACAGTATACTCACGATTAGTGGCCACTCCGAAGGTAATGAATGAATAAAGAGTTTTGAAGATGACGGCGTATTCTACCATCCTTTAGTTATACAGTATACTCACGGTTAGTGGCCACTCCAAATGTAATAAATGAATAGAGAGTTTTGAAGATGACGGCCGATTCTACCATCCTGTAGTTATACAGTATACTCACGGTTAGTGGCCACTCCAAATGTAATAAATGAATGGAGAGTTTTGAAGATGACGGCCGATTCTACCATCCTGTAGTTATACAGTATACTCACGGTTAGTGGCAACTCCGAAGGTAATGAATGAATAGAGCGTTTTGAAGATGACGGCGGATTCTACCATCCTGTAGTTATACAGCTCTCCCAGATACTTCACACAGCTCACACGTCGCTGGTTGTACTTAGGGTGATTTATCTACAAAGACAGGTAACAAAACAATAAGCTAACTGTTATTGTTCAATCTGTTTTAACATGCATTGTAGATTTCTTTAAGGGCAGTGAGCAGGAATTGGTGCAGACAAAAGTAAAATATGACGACAGAGAATTGATTTTCAATTCCCCTCGTAAATTTTTTTTAAACTCTCCCAACAAAGACTGAAAAATGGTTCAGGCAAGAAAAGTGGAAGGAAAAACTGACGACCGAACAAACTGATGGAAGGAGGCATGGAATTTAATTTTTAACAATATTTCACTATATTTCACTTAAAAGCTAAGCATTCCATATGTATGTTAACTGTAAGAAAACCTGTCTGTAACAAGCAACATAATAACAGATAACTACATACCTCCATTCCCAGCCGGATGTCTTCCAGTACCCCATCCACAACCTGTATTGCTACAGTTTCCTGTAACAGAAATATACATAGCGGTTAGCCATTAAATCTTGTTACATATTTCTGTCGGATGTCTTCCAGTACCCAATCCACAACTTGTATTGCTACAGTTTCCTGTAACAGAAATATATATAGCGGTTAGCCATTAAATGATGTTCCACATTTCTGTCGGATGTCTTCCAGTACCCAATCCACAACTTGTATTGCTACAGTTTCCTGTAACAGAAATATACATAGCGGTTAGCCATTAAATGTTATTACATACTACTGCCAGATGCTTTTCAATACCCCATTCACAACTTGTATTGCTACAGATTCCTGTAACAGAAATATACAAAGCAGTTAGCCATTAAATGTTGTTCCACTTTTCTGTCGGATGTCTTCCGTACCCCATCCACAACTTGTATTGCTACAGTTCCTGTAACAGAAATATACATAGCAGTTATCCATTAAATGTTGTTCCATATTTCTGTCGGATGTCTTTCAGTACCTCATCCACAACTTGTATTGCTACAGTTTCCTGTAACAGAAATATACATAGCAGTTAGCCATTAAATGATGTTCCACATTTCTGTCGGATGTCTTCAAGTGAAATATACAAAGCAGTTAGCCATTAAATGTTGTTCCATATTTCTGTCGGATGTCTTTCAGTACCCAATCCACAACTTGTATTTCTACAGTTTCCTGTAACAGAAATATACAAAGCAGGTAGCCATTAAATGTTGTTACATATTATGTCTGTCGGATGTCTTCCTGTACCCAATCCACAACTTGTATTGCTACAGTTTCCTACAACAGAAATTTACATAGCAGTTAGCCATTAAATGATGTTTCACATTTCTGTCTGATGTCTTCCAGTGAAATATACATAGCAGTTAGCCATTAAATGTTGTTACATATTTCTGTCGGATGTCCTCCAGAACCCCATCCACAATCTGTATTGCTACAGTTTCCTGTAACAGAAATATACATCTTTAGCAGTTAGCCATTAAATGTTGTTCCACATTTCTGTCAGATGTCCTTCAGTAACCCATCCACAATTTGTATCGCTACAGTTTCCTGTAATAGAAATATACATTGCAGTTAGCCATTAAATGTTGTTACATACTACTGCCAGACACATCGGAAAACTGGCAATGGTTATGTAATATTCTAGTTGAGATAAACAGCAGGCCGGCAGTAAGTAGTTAGAAGAACAGAATAAACAACTTTTCAATAATTAATAGACAAAGGGTGTATTTTACACACAGGGCCAGTATAAGCACAGATCAAATAAAATGAACCAACTAACGAACAATGGTTTGCCAGGAGTGATTAGAACATAACAAGGTTGTGCATTCGACAATATTTTTATCTACAAAATTGAATTAATATGATTTTCAATTCACATCTGCACAAAATAAGATTTTGTTTGTGTTTGCACAGTTTTGAGCTAGCAGAATTAAATGTGTATCAAGTTGAACCTGACATTTGTAGTAATATACACAGTTTACTTATAACTGAAGGCAGTGAGAAGGGAAGTAAGTCACATGGTATGAAGCAATCCCTGCAAAAAGATTGGCAGCACCGTGTATCGAGTTGAACCTGATTTTTGTGCTAGGTTAACTTATACCTGAAGGCAGTAAGAAGGGAAGTAAGTCACATGGTATGAAGCAATCCCTGCAAAAAAGATTGGCAGCACAGTGTATAGAGTTAAACCTGATTTTTGTACTAGGTTAACTTATACCTGAAGGCAGTGAGAAGGGAAGTAAGTCACATGGTATGAAGCAATCCCTGCAAAAAGATTGGCAGCACAGTGTATAGAGTTAAATCTGATATTTGTACTAGGTTAACTTATACCTGAAGGCAGTGAGAAGGGAAGTAACTCACATGGTATGGAGCAATCCCTGCAAGAAGGTTAGCAGCACAGTGTATCGAGTTGAACCTGACATTCCACACAGCAATAAGGCACTTGGTGGCATAAAACTTTATCTAAAACAAAGAAATAAACAAGTTTGTCAATAAAGGTGTATCTAGGTAGGAGAGGGTTAAATTTAGCATAACATTTCTTCACACATAAATACATGTAACTAGTAAATTCTAAATTTTCATATACTGTGATAGTACAAGCTAAATAGACAGCCATACATTCAATATAGAGTTGTTCTTCAGTCATTTCATTAAAAAAAGACCTGAATTATCCGAAGTGGCTTCAGCTCAAGTTTTAGTTATCTGCCACAAGACAAAATCTGCTTGCAGAGTCAATTTATGGCAATAATGACACTTTTATTATTTTATAAACACCCTTTTTCTGGCAGAATTCTTAGTATTTTTTTTTCTTTTTAAATTATGTCATATGATTGATTATAAGTCAGGAAAGAGGAACTATCAAAGTAATTCCAAATAAAAAATGAAATGGAATATCAGAAATCCAGAAGACACAGCCTTCCCATACAGGTAAAAAGAAGAGAGGAAAAGATAGCATGAATTTATAATAATTCCTGTAAATAAGATCTCAACCACACTTGAAGATGCATACCAAACCAGTGTGATCCAAACACCTGCATGAATATAAATCTGGATATACAAACTGTAGTGTTTTAACCCTGTCCTCCATATACATGTTTATGCATTTTAAGGCATGTGCAACCAGTGTAGATCCAGATCAGCCAGAACATCCGTGCTGTCTGATCAGGATCTGAACTGGTCGCATTTTGGTCAGAAATAATCTAATGAATCAAAACTCGAACAGTTTCGATCCTGATCAAACGGCACAGATGTGCCGGCTGATCTGGATCTAAACTGTTTGTCCATGCAATAAAGGTGTTTCTATGGAGGAAAGGATTAAGTTTTATGATGCAGCTATGATGTATCACTTACCTCTTCATCATCCCAATTTATCTTCCTGATCTGACGTAAAACCTGAAATGCAAAATAACAACCATTAATGTCTTTTCTTCCATGCATGACTCGTTTTCCCTTGTTTTCATCTGTGCTGTGCCCACGATCATATAACTACAACTGGAGACCACAAATCTGAAATCTCAAGCATCTGATTTGCTGAAATGGCAACTGGTCTTGGACTGGCTGTTGTTTTGTCCCCATTAAGGAACTTTCATTTTTGTCATGACAATAAAACCTTTGAGGACACTAGGTTTAAGCATGTATTAGATCTAGTTATTCAGTGCCACTTCATGTGATTTTTCAGTATGATGGCAAGAAAAAAACATCAAAACATCAATTCAATTCTTTGAATTCTTGTAAGTATTTTATAAGTTCACCACTTTTGACAAAATTTAACTCATTCTACAGGGAAAGTTGAACATTACCCACGGTTGTCAATTTATAAAAAATTTGTAGACTTGTCTCTTTTCTTGTCTGTGATTCAGGGCAAATAATGAAAAAATTGTTATCATTCAATTTGCCTGAATCACAGAAAAAAGTGAACACAGAGTGACATATTTCAAAATACCTTAATACATTGGTGTTTTTTTTTTCAGGACATGATACCTTCCATTTGATGTTAGTTATATGGAAATGACTTTGACATTTAATCTAGAAATGTGCCTCTTGCACAAACATGCCGTGTTCTTATATTTAAGTCTGACGTGAACCCTTCACTCTATGGGATATGGCTTTTATCCCATGTGTGACCAGTGTAGATCACTATCTGCCAACATTCACATGAGATTTTGGATCTACACTGTTTGCCCACGGGATAAAGAGAATCTATCATTGGTATTCGGCGAAGATCAAGGTATCTCAACCCGAGGGTAATGCTTCGTTTCCGTCTGGAAAGCATTGCCCGAGGGTTGGGATACCGCGATCTTCGCCGAATAACAATGATTGATTATTTTTCTCACTTACTTCTTAAAGATTCAAACAAAATTCTTTAAAATTAAAAAAAAACGCAAGAATTTTAGAGAACTATTTCTTTCGCGTAATTAATACGGTGCGCAATAATACGAAATTACGTGAGCTCGCACGCGGAGTGTTAGATATGGCAATGGGAGATAAGGAAATCTGACATGATTAAAAATAGAGATTTTTCTGTCTAGTAAGTGAGAAAACTGCTATATCACATGGTGTAAAGAGTAAACATTGAGTTGTATACTGATATGTAATACACACTCAGAAAAGATAGGTTTTACATGTGTTTGTTAGTATTTTCACTAGTTAATGTACCATAGGCAATGAAACAACTGAAGTCCAGAATGAGCAAGTGATGAACTCACTGAAACTGAAATATTGATCTCAATACGGTTTTATATAAGATGCATATTTATTCTCTTTATCTTACTTTATATTGGGTAGTAATTGTAAGGACATTGAATAAAACAAACCACAAATTATGTGAAACAATATGTGAAAATACTGATTTGCATTCACTTGAAGCTGGAAATCCACAAAATTAATTCCCCACAAAATCAGTGTCACAATGGGAGATAATCAAAACTCAGATATACTTGAGTTTATTCCTTAGGTTTCTCCCTTTGCTGAGGTTAAAAATAGAAATAGGAATTTCCCCCATAAAAAGAAACCATTTTAAATTTGCAAGATTTTAAAACTAACAAAATTATCTAAAATCTAAAAGAGGTAAGTTCATTTCAAATACTTTTACATCTTATTTCTATTAATCTTGTTGTTGATTGGATTTAAAATCTATAAAAAAATAACATAATTAAAACAAATTATTTCTAACAAATACGAGGTCCACTTTCTTTTTGATGTCAAACCATCAGTTTTTCTTTATTTTTAAACTGTTTCTTAAAGATGAAAGTAATTAAACATCAAAGATTGAAATCTGTTACATTTCAATTTGTCTCTTTTTTCCACAGAATGTTCCAGTCTCCTGATCATTATCACAACCTGTCACTGCGACTTTCCGAAGTGATGGACGATATTGGTGTCAATGAGAGAATAGTGCTTAGGACAAGGAGGGCATGGTTGCTAAAAGAGAGCTTAATGAACATATA
This sequence comes from Corbicula japonica, assembly GCA_038501625.1. Classification (NCBI taxonomy): domain Eukaryota; kingdom Metazoa; phylum Mollusca; class Bivalvia; order Venerida; family Cyrenidae; genus Corbicula; species Corbicula japonica. The sequence continues at coordinate 5,806,132 of JAZAYU010000014.1, forward strand.
CTCTTACAATGATGGAGATTATGTAGGGTTTCACTTCGGAAGTCAGAGTGAAGGATCTACTACAACAGACCTTGACTCGGACATAGATATGCTTCTCTGTGATAAAACAGAGCAGGTTATACAGGACTGGGTAGAATGGAAGCCTGGAAAGTACCAGTATTTGATGGTACAGGATGAGATAACATCACCAGGCCACTGTCTGCTACAGGCAGTTCAACCTGACATTCCTGTTCCTGTACAGCACATCCAGCAGAATGAACACCACAGGATTGATAACAGGGGGAGAATACTGCTCAGACATTCGGCCTGTTTTCCATCAGGTAGAGAATTTGATGGAGCAATACGACATGGTCCTGCTCAAGCACTGTATAAAGGACCTAGTCGTAATTGTGATTGCGATAATGTGTTTGCCTTATCCTGTCCATCATGGCCTAAAGAAGCTGAGCCCTGGCTAAACCAACAGACTGTCAGTGGATGGCCTACAGCAGACATGAAGAGATATGCAGCAGAACATGGATGTTTTGTTGTCCCTGTTGCCGGCCGAGCAAGTGTGAACCAGGATACTGAATGGAGAATATCCACATCCCTTGCTGAAAGGTGCTTAATGTTCAGTCTAAGTATGTCTCAAATAAGGTGTTATATCCTAATGAAGATGATCATGAAAACATACATAAAACCGAAATGTGAAGATGCTATCTCCAGCTTTATGTGCAAGAATGTTTTATTCCACTGTATAGCTGATTCGAGGTCCAGTCAATGGACTGAGAGTCAATTACTGCCATGCTTAAATCAATGTCTGCAGCATTTATTTCACTGTATATTATCAGAAAACTGTCCACATTTCATTATACCTGAGAACAATCTACTTGCTGGAAAGTTGTCATTTCAGACTAAACAGCAGCTAGTAGAGATTATGATAAGGTTGACAACCAACATAGAACAATCTCTGCTTGCTATATCTCTAGATGGACTAGGCCGCAGGCTTCGTGTCAAGTCAGAAGGATTATATGGAGTTTTTCTGAGATCTTCAGAAAGTATAGCTAGTTATGTTTTGGCAAAACATACAATACATGTTACTGCTAGTTTACATGCGCCACTGATCCCTACACTAAAATTAAGCTGTCAGAACAATGTTTTCATTACCTACCAAAAGCTCACACAGATAGCCTTCAAACTGTGCCAAATACATTCTGTTGGAAGTAGACTTGAACAAGCAGCATGTGAACTTTGTGCACCATTTCTCTGTGCTAGCATTGGGAGCATCATAGCATCTGTTGATATATATCATTCTCAAGCACTATCTGCAGAGGCCCTGATGTGGTTTTCTATAGGACTGAACTCTGACTTTTCATCCTCCTGGCTCAAACTGGCATCTGCTCTATATTGTGCTGGGCATTATGAACAATGTGAAGCTATCCTGTTAAATCTTACAAGACAACTGGAAATAACAACTGTATACAGTATGTGCCCTTGCTTCGATCAAATAAGAACACATTTACCAGAATATGGAAGAATTTGCCAAGAGAAAAATGAAGAAGGAGCAGTGATAAGACAAAACACTGCATTCTGTGTCCTGTTTCTGCCCTGTGAAGTGAACTGTGTACCAAAAGAATTAAGGTATGATATGTTTAGATCCACAGAAGAAGATCTGTCATACAGAGGTGTGCATGACTTTTGGATGGACTGGGCAGTGATAGACTCCATACCATACCTGTACTTTCTGCAATACAAGGTCTACAGCCAGCTCCACAGACCTGTACAACAACAACAAGCACTGTCCAACTTTGCCTGGACAATTAACACCGAACCAAACTTAGGCCACAAAGAAACTGCACTGAATCTTCTTGGGCAATGTATGGAACAGGAGAACAATAAAGATGATGCCTTCCGTTGCTACATGATGTCACTGAATGTAAGACCACGGAATAATGCAGCCAAATGGCATATATGCAGACTGTTGGTGAGCCAGCTTAACAAGTGATTATGAGTGGTGAGGGAACATGGGGTTGGGAAGAGTTGTAGACAATGCTATCTAAAAACTTATGTTTGCTTCAACTCGCTGCCTGAAGAATTATACAATTTAAATAAAACAATTTCTGTGAGTGCTACAGGTCCTATCAACTTTGACTATAAATGCAGACTGATAAATATAAACTTTTGGTGTTAGAATATAATATAATTCCTGTAAATTAAAGACTATTCACTCTTGATCGTTTCAATTTTTGCAAATAGTATTTTGAAATCTTGAACGTTTTGAAATTTCAACCAGACACTTTTTCAGAAAAGTAGATTACTAGTATGTCTATCTTGCTAAAAATTTTAGAATCCCAAATTGTTTGTTTTAATAGGTGTAAAACAGAGTGAATAACTTCATACTGTTCACTGCAGAGATAGTTAAGAATTGTTATGCCCCCACAAGGTTGGAGGCATATAGAGTTGCGCCTGTCCGTACATCTGTCCATTACTTCCTAAAAAAATGTGGTATCAACTACTCATTAACTATCTGATAGATTTTGGTCAAACTTGCAAAGAAGATCAAGCAGGATGGTCGTCCAGAAAGGATTTTTTCCTGCGACATTTTTTACCAGAGTTATGGACCTTTGTTAAATGAAGTCATAACATTTTGTGGCATCAACTCCTTATCAACTATCTGGTGGATTTCTTTCGAATCTGAATAGATGATTAAGCATGATGTTTAAATGATTGTGAAGAAAAGATTTTTCTGCGTCAATTTTAACCAGAAGTATGGCCCCTTGTAAATTTCTGTCATAAAATTTTATGACATCAACTCCTCATTTAATATCTAGCAGATTTCTATTCAACTTACAGTATTTTGCAGAATGAGATGATCGTAAAGAAAAGATTTTTTCCTGTGACCATTTTATCAGAGTTATGGCCCTTTCTTAATTTCAGATATATTTTTTTTAAAACTAACTTTAACATCAACTCCTTATTTACTATCTGGAAGATTTCTTTCAGACGTGCACAGATTAACAAGCAGGATGTTGAGATTATTGTAAAGAAAATGTTTTTCCTGCCACCATTTTTAGCTCGACTATTCGAAGAATAGGGGAGCTATCCTACTCGCACCAGTGTCGGTGTCCGTTAAACAAAAAATGCACTTTGGTCCATAACTTGAAAATATCAACTCGAAACTTGGAATATAAATCACCATCAAATTCTACATCATGACCAACAAATATGCCACAAATTGGAGGTTAAATTTTAGGAAATAAAGGAAATTTTAGTCATACAATTTTGTAGTATCAACTCCATTTTTCTATTTGGCTGAATTCTTTCAATCTTTCACAGATAATAACACACATTTTTAGATACAAATTCCAGATTTTTTCAAGGTTTGTTTGGGAAATTCCATGTTTATTCGTCAAGGATATCCAATCATTTTTCTATTTTATATAGCTGAAGGAACTATCATGCTTCAATTGTGTTTTATGTCATGCAAAACACTGAAGTGCTCTTACCAAGTTATAGAACTGTATACATAATAATTACTAGATGGGTGTTCAGTTGAACACTTGTGTCGCCCTTTGGTGCTGTCGGAATAAAAATGCAAGTACAAAAAGGGGCATAACTCCATCAAATGTGACCCTGACTTCAAGAATATAGAATCGTAACCAGCGTATTGTCATAGGGAATATAATTTGAAAGTTTGATGAAGAAATATTAATAAATGGCAAAGTTTTAGCCAACGTTAAGTTTTCATGTAAAGGGAAATAACTCCTTCAAATGTGACCTTGACCAAAAGAATGTGGTATCATCACGAGCGTGTTGACAGGCTTTGCGAAAGCTGCCAGACCGTCGGACATGTCCGGCAAAAATCAGACCGGTCCGATAATTTTTTTCCGAATTCCGGACCTTATGTCCGGCACAATTCAGTCGTTTATTTTCGGATAACGACAGAGTGAGAGTCTATCCGTCTGGCACGAGTACCGGGATTTATCAAGTCCGATCAAGACAAACACCGAGTTTTCTCCCTTGAATAAAAGAAAATGTCAAATGTGATTCGCCGTTTCTTTTTAAGTTTCATATTCAGGATTCAGATTAATTTGCCATATGCGATCTTCGACCATGTACAAAGAAAATGTCGTTCTCGCGGTATAACGATGGCGATACAACAGGCAAAAAAAAAAACACGGAAAGAATTGATGAAAATAGAAAAGCAAAACAAAAGGAATAGGAGACCAAGCGCCCGCAGCGAAAATTGGTTTTAAAAAATGGAGAAATGGACGCCTGTTGTTACTTTTCGATGAGAATAGTTTTGATGAGACAGTATTTGATGACACTGAAGAAATCGTACCCAGTTCAGATGTACGTCCTGTGGAATCCAGACCATCCAATTTTTTTTCCACATACTCTATTGACATGTTTTGTGGCTGTTTACATAATAATTATGAATGTTTTGATTTCCAGACAGAGTCCATCAATCTGGATAAACTGATGTTTAATGTAAGAGAAAAAAAGTGTTACAGAAACCTTTAAAGGATGATGTGTCTTTAATTAAACAAAAGTTTACATGTATTTGAAAAAAAATTCGGTCAGACAAAATTTCTTTCGGTCAGACAAGAATTGGAAGTTAGTCTGACCGGATGTCAGACAAAGTTTTCAGCAGTTTCGCGAAGCCTGAGTGTTGTCATAAGGAATATAATTTGAATGTTTCACGAAGAAATATTAAGAAATGGCTAAGCTATTGCCAACGTTAAGTTTTTGTGTCTTAATATTTTATGTTATTTTCAGCTTTTTTATAATCAATATTATCTGAACATACATTTTCCATTTAATTAAATATTCATTTATTTTATTTATTTTAATCGTTATCATGGTTATTGCTGCCTCCTTTATCAATAATATATTGGGCTTTCAAACACACTGTCCGAAAATTCAACAATCTCTGACAATTTGTCACGATTTGAAAGTTCCTGCTTTATTAAATTCAGGATTACAGTGTAAAAGTAACTCATCTGGCACCTAATTAAGAAAAGACGATCTGTTGTCAATGACGAAGATGCATAAATAAGATTGTTTCTTATATCAAAACATATTTAACAGTTTTGTAAACAATCAACTGTTTAACAAGGTCATGACCGCAATTTTCACTTCCGGAAATTAAATGCAATTGCACCAATTTCATACATGATTTTACATAATTTTGCACAAACAAGCAATACAATAGACTATAAGAAGACTAACCTTTTCAAATCCATTACTTTACCTACATTTTAGGTCTCAAAATGCTGGTTTTGTTGTTCAAATATCACGACTGTTTCGTACATGTGTGAATCACAATGTGTGGCGTTTGTCAAAATAAGGGACGTAATAATTGTATAGAAAGATAGTAAACGAGATTATCTTAAAATAAATATTTCGGTAACAGGTTCAAACGAACCATTCCATTATTAGATTCCTCTGAGCCTTGGCCAATTTGTAGTCTCTGTTGGTTCCTGGTAGGTTCTCAGGTCTTGTGTCATCCAGATTCTTTCCTCGACGCCATGCACCAGGCACCAGGGCTCCATCAGGGCGTTCAATGTCAACAAGTCCGTTTTGCATGACAGGATACCTTGTGCGCATCAGATTGTGGAGGACCACACAAGCCTTGACAATGAGCCTAACCGTGTCTGGTTTGTGCATCATTGTTGTTAGTAACACCTGGAATCTGTTGGCAAGAATGCCAAAGGCATTTTCAACCACTCTTCTTGCTCTTGACAATCTGTAGTTGAAGATTCTTTGTTTTCTTGATAGCTGTCTGTTCCCAAAGGGCTTCATCATATAGGTTCTCAATGCAAATGCATCATCACCCACCAGGAAGTAAGGTAGATCTTCTGTGTCCCCTGGGAGGGGAGAAGGCTGAGGGAATCCAAGAATGTCACCGTTCTGCAAGCCTTCTTTCAACTCACTGGCATTGTAGGTATGCGCGTCTGATGAGGCCCCCTTGCCACTCACGTCCACCCACAAGAACTTGTAATCACTGGTGACCACAGCCAAGAGAATAATGCTGAAAAACCCCTTGTAGTTGTAGAATTCAGAGCCAGAGTTGGGAGGGGCCTTGCATGCTATGTGTTTGCCGTCTATTGCTCCAACCACGTGAGGGAAATTCCATCTGTTCAGCCAATCGTCTGTAATTTGTTGCCACTGTTGGGGAGTTTCTGGAGGTGTCAGCATCTCCTCACGATATACATGCACAATTGCATCACAAACTTCACGAACAATGAGACTTATGGTGTTGTTTGGAACACGCCAGCCATACTGCATCTCCATGTATTTCGAACCTGATGCAAGGTGCCTCAAGGTGATGGCCACCTTTAAGCCTGGGTCCAAGGGAGCTCGCAAACGGGTTGTCTCCTTCGTCAGTGCTGGTGTCAGCCTTTCCACCAGTTCATCATACATCACCGGAGGCATTCTCATAAAGTTCTTGAAGGCACGGGGATCCTCGTTTCTCAGCTCCACCATCAGCCTGTCATACAGCCCCAGCTGTGGCCTGCGAATGATCCATTGGCGCACCCATATGGCTCTTCTTCGTCTTCTCCTCACTCTTCTTCTGGCATTCAGGACTTGCTGAACCTGAAGTAGCTGGTTCTGATGTTGATGCAACAGCATAATCAGATGCGCCGGATCCATGTTGCCTCCTTAGCGTCTACATCAGAACTGATGAAAACTGGCCCACACGCGATCTTTTTATAGCTGAAATAACTAGTGGTACACACGTGATTGGGACGTGGACAACACGCGAATCAGTCGTGGTTCAATCGCAAAAACACGCGAATGGCACGCGGATGACTGGTGACATAATCCCTGAGAAAGCCTTTTACACGCGGAGCACACGCTATCACACGTGCTAGGAACGCTGTAGACACGCGGATCACAAGTGGATTACAAGCGCTACACACGCAATCACACAAAGAAATTTTGCGTATGCCCGCGAGTGACCACTTGTCGTCCACTTGTGATCCGCGAGTGTACCACGTGTTATCGCGTTTGGTCCGCGTTTGTACAGCGTTTACACCACGTGTGCCACACGCGGTGGCCGTTGCTCCTAATTTTTGTGCAGCTCAAAAATAAAAATTGGCTCCGAGCGCGTGTGAATTTTTTCGCGCGTGTGCCCACTTGTTATTCGCGAGTCCTCCACGTTTCATTCACGTGTCATCCACTTGTTACCGCGTTTACTTCGCGTTTGACAGTTTTTCCTCGCGATGCACACGCGATCAACACGCGGAGCCCAGTGTGAGAGCGACTTTACGCACTTGGATTATAACACTATATATATTTCTATAAGTATCATTTAATACTGGCAAAAAGTTAATTCGATTTGTGCGTGCGGCGAAGTTGACGTCATTTTACTCGAAATGACGTTTGCCGAATTTGGCCCAAAAGTCTCAGAGAGTGACACATATGTACAAAGAGGGGCATAACTCCATCAAATGTGACCTTGAACTTGAGAATTTGGAATCATATCGAGCGTATTGTCATAGGGAATATAATTTGAAAGTTCGATGAAGAAATATTAAGAAATGGCAAAGTTATAGCCAACGTTAAGTTTTCGTGACGGACCGACGGACTGACCGACGGACGGACAAAGCGGTCCATATGTATCGCAGTTTCTTCGAAAGGGCGACACAAAAAGTGCCAATGCAGTCATTACCACTACCTTTAACTACTTAGACACTACGGCAAAATAATTGACTTCTTACATTAGTCAAAATTTTTAATGAGTCTGCAGGCAAAAGAAGGTGGTCTATCAATATCAATCTGCACAAATCATGTTAATGTCTCATGTTAATAATATTTCGTTTAAACGAATTAACATTATTACGTTTTAAAAATTATTAATTTGTTAAATAATATTTCGTTAAAACGAAATAATATCCTTAAAAATATAAGGAAAATGAAAAAAGTAATGCAAGTGTCACCTTAGGGACTCCGTACTAAAGTACACGTTGAACGTTATTGCATATTTTGTAACTTATGTTTTTTTCTGCTGCCAAAATTAAAAAGCTCAAAATTAATAGAAACAAAACAAAAAAAAACGGAACCAAATTGCATAACAACGAATGAGAACATGTGTTTAAGGCTCACTTACTTTTTCGTAATATTATGTCATATTTCACTAATCAATTACAGCTGATAGAAATTTCTAAAGTGGTAATTTTCTTTTGACGTGGAGTACTTTGCGGAAAGGTTGCAAGAAGTTGCAAAGTACTCATCCTACGTCACTGCAAAATAGTCTTAAAGTAGGATTTATGTACATGACTGATTCAGATTGCCGACGTTTTTAGTAGAGTTAGAAGAAAAACACCAGACAAGCTTCTCTGTTAAATAAATCATGACCTGTGGTGTAACTGGATAGTCTCTTTAGCTCACCTGTCACCTAGTGACAGGTTGAGCTTTTGTGATTGCTTTTCGTCAGTCGTCCGTCCGTCCGTCGTCCGTTCACAATTGTTCTCCGCACTCTAGCGTTCTTAATTTTGGTAATTTTGGTGCGATCTTCTTTAAACTTGGTCAGAATGTCTATCTCAATTATATTTAGGTCAAGTTCGTATCTGGGTCATGTGACCCTTAAAACTAGGTCACTAGGTCTAATTATAGAAAAAGCTTGTCCGCACTATTATAGAGTATAGCCGCTGCGGTCTTAATTTTGGTGCGATCTTCTTTTAACTTGGTCAGAATGCTAATCTCAAAAATATCTAGGTCAAGATCGTAACTGGGTCATATGACCCTTAAAACTAGGTCACTAGGTCAAATAATAGAAAAAACTTGTCTGCACTCTAGCGGTTTTAAGTTTGGTCCAATCTTCTTAAAACTTAGTTAAAATGTTTATCTTTATGATATCTTGGTCAATTTTAAAACTTGGCAATGTGACCTACAAAAAAGGTCACAAGGTCAAATTATAGAAAAAAAAACGTGTCCACACTCTAGCGGTATTAATTTTTGTCCAATCTTCTTTAAGCTTGGTCAGAATGTTTATCTCAATGATAGTAAAATTAAGTTCGTAACTGGGTCATGTGACTCTTAAAACTAGGTCACTAGGTCAAATTATTAAACAAGCATGTCCGCATTTTAGCAGTCCTAATTTTGGCCCGATCTTCTTTAAGCTTGGTCAGAATGTTCATATCAATAAAATCTAGGTCAAGTTCTAAACTGGGTCATGTGACCCTTAATACTAGATCACTAGGTCAATTACGGAAAAAACGTGTCTGCACTCTTGCGGTCTTAATTTTTCTCCAATCTTCAAGCTTGGTCAGAATGTTTATCACAAGGATAACTAGGTCAAGTTCGAAACTGGGTCATGTGACTTTGAAAATTAGGTCACTAGGTCAAGTTATTAGAAAAGTTTTTCTGCACTCTAGTGGTCTTAATTTTGGTCTGATCTTCACTTTCATTACCATAAGATCTTGGTTCTTTTCTTCAAATTGCCATATTGCATTATGGGTTCCAGAGTTATCGCCCATGGAAGTGCACTGACTTGCAACCATTGAGCAGTTGTTGGCAGGTGAGAGACCCAGGGTCCCATCTTCTTGTGATTTTTAGTGATCACCACAATTTTCCATGTTTAGAGTTCACCATAATTTTCGCTAAGCTTCGTTCCCTTAGGATTTCTTAATTGTTAAAACTTCAGTTAATATACACTAACTATCAAGCTACTGTGAATGCATAGTATTTTTGATAAATTATACATGTAATTGTGATTATAATGACGGACTGGAAACTGAACAGAACAGAAAAAAAAACAAAATTAAATATAAAACATTTAAATTTATATATTTTAAAATGCAATTTTAAAATATTTTCAATATATAATTTTATATATTAAAAAGTTGTTTGTTATAAAATATAAAACACATGTAACAGTTTTCTATTTACGAAAATAAATTGTAATATGTATTTTCATAAATATAAAACAATGTTTTAAGTTTTGTAGTTTTGATGATTTCTTTCAAATTATGCGTGACTGTATGAATCATTATTATTATTCCTGTTAAGTATATATCTGAACAAAGGGAAAGTGGGGGAGGGGGCGGGAGTTTGTTGCTTTTCAATAAAATTTTGTAGCACAACAGAGATTTATTTAAAAAACACCACATTTTTATAATTTAATATTTATTGCAGGATATTATCAAAAATTTGTCACAATTACTTTGTAAAGTATTTAAAACAAACATAACCTCACAAATACAATTCAAACACCTTTAATAAATCACCAGGCCTTTTATCATTGCATCAGAGAAAATTCAAAATCAATACACAACAAAACTAAAATAACCAGGATCAACCAAAAGCAAGTAACTTGTAATTTTCTATTGTTAAAAGCTGGTTATTTCTGAAATACTCGTTTATTACACCAAGTTTTCTGCATGAAAATATGTGCACACAAAATGGTGCAACTGAACTGTAGCATTTACAGTTTATAAAAGGAAAGATTTAACAGTTCGTCCTGTTATTTTTTTAAAACATAAACACTTTTTATTCTGAAAAAAACAAACACTAAAAGAGAACATGGAGAATGCAGTCAGGTATCTGAAGCCTGTATTCACCGTAAGAGTCTTAATATAATACAGCATTTGTGGTTTAATACCATTAAATAGTCATTTGAGAATATGACTTGGCAGTTTCAGCGAACCATTCCGCACAAGATTAGGACCATCTCAACTAGTGTGTCTGCTTCAGCGTTTTCTGCAATTTTCAGAAAAAAAAATACATTAAATGGCATTTTAGTTAGTGATTTAACTTATTATAATACAGTCAAACCTGTCTTAGCAGCCACCTGTGAATAGCAACCACCTGTCTTAAACAGCCAGTTTTAATATGTCCCAAACTGACATTATGTTCTAATTTGTACCTGCCTTCAACACCCACCTGTGTTAAGCCGCCACTTTTGGTCACTCCCTTGGGTGGCTGCTTAAGACAAGATTGACTTTATATCATAAGAAGGTATAGACTGGCAGTAAAAACTGGCCCTTATAATGAGAAACTGGTCTAAATGCCTTTGCTGAAAGGTCAATTTACAATACTTGCAGTCAAAACTGGCCCACAAACTGAGATATTGGTCTAATGGCCTATGCTTTACAAAATGCTATAGACTGGCAGTCAAAACTGGCCTAAATACTGAGATATTGGTATGCGGGAAGGTCAATTTACAAGGTGCTACAGATGAGCAGTCGGAAGGTCAATTTACAAGGTGCTACAGATGAGCAGTCAAAAATGGCCCACATACTGGGATATTGGTCTAAAGGCAAATGCTAAACGGTTAATTTGAAAAAGATGGCGGAATATTCTGCATTTGTGACACGTACTGAATTTGTATAGCATTCTAAAGCTTAAATAGTCATCTTTTACCCGTTAGGCTATTATCCTATGGGAGACCCACAAGGATCTAAATCAGCAAGCTCATCTGTGCCACCTCAACAGGATCTTTACTGGTGCTTTAAGATTTGTAAGGTTATTTCTGATCGAGCAGCAAAGTGAAGATCCTGTTCAGACAGCACGGATATGCCAGCTGATCCGGATATATATGTACAGAGTTAGCCCATGGAAAATAAAAGTCGTGTCTATAGAATTAAGGGTTACTAAATATTTTGTTACATGATAACAATCTGTACCCGACGTCACAAAAACTGTTATTTTATCATACGACTCTTTGCATTTCTTAAATCAAGCATTATTTTGATTTAATGTCAATACATAGTGTTATGTATATAAAAATAAACGTACGTAACAGTATATTAATATAAGCAAGTTAAAGAAATGTTATCAGTACCAACAAAGAAATGAAATTAGCATACTTGGACCCAAATATTTCATCAGCATCAGGTGCTCCCTTCGGATGCTGATAACGAACCCGTCTCTCTCTGTTGTTGTTGACCAACAATGGTCGATTCAACGATGCTAACATTTCTAAACAGAAAGGTTCAAACATTTAAACATGACAATAAGCTTTGCACTCCATTTTTTCTATAAATTTGTTTAGACTATTTGATATTTTTTGTCTGTGTAATAATCAGCTACAATTTGTGTAACTTGTCACAAATTCTCGAACCTGCTTTCTCATTATTATGTAGTCGCACACAATTAACACTCTAGAGGTGTATTCACATGAGCAACCAGTGTAGATCCAGATCACCTGACACATCTGTGCCATCTAATCTGGATCTACACTAGTTGCCTGGCACATCTGTGTCATCTAATCTGGATCTACACTAGTTGCCTGGCACATCTGTGCCATCTAATCTGGATCTACACTAGTTGCCTGGCACATCTGTGTCATCTAATCTGGATCTACACTAGTTGCCTGGCACATCTGTGCCATCTAATCTGGATCTACACTAGTTGCCTGGCACATCTGTGTCATCTAATCTGGATCTACACTAGTTGCTTCTTTGTCAGAAGTAATGGACAAACAGTGTATATCCTGATAAGACAGCATAGATGTGCCGATCGATCTCCATCCACATTGTTCACCCATGCAATAAAACTTGTATACTTATGTGATGAAGGATAAAACACCCAAAAAATAAACATTTCAAATGCAATTTTGTGTGTAAGGGTCCGACATTTATACTGTCAAAAAGTATGAAAGTCACAAAGACTTCAGTTTTCCATTTTTACAAAACCGTGTGTTATATGTTGTCAAAAAAATTCTTTATTAAATTGAAAAATGAGAGAGAGATCAGGTTTGCTGATAAATATACTAGAGAAAACTCCATAATTATATATACATTTATATATTTATAACAAATCTTTTCCTAATATTTTCCTAATATTGTCACTGTGGGGAATCACATGATCAAAAAAATCTCTAAGCTATAGGGAAATTTTGAATTTTGTGAAGTTTTTTATTTCTGAGTTGCACAAATAGAATTTATAAATGTACTATCATATGACCACAGACTAAATGTTTTATGCTACAACTGTTAACAAGTGTTTTGTTTAGAATTTTACCAGATTACCTCTGCAGTGCCATGTTTTATAGTGCTTGGGTGTTCTGAATTATGAGGAAGAGGTCATGAGCGAAATATTGTCAGTATAATTATACCTTCCAGTAGGAATATGATAGGCTACATAATAAAGCTTCACACAAACCATTGACAAAATATATTTCATTTTTCATTGTTTTACATTTGTTTAGAGATTATTTTGATCATGTGATTCCCCAAAGTGATTGTATGAAAATAAAATCTTTCAAATATCAGTCAACAATTCTTATTTTGATGAAAACAATGTGATTTAAGTTAAAATTTTAAAGATAAACGCAATAACAGACTGTATTGTTTAGATAAGAATGGTTACTATGGTTACCCTGATAGTCTTCCTCTTCCTGTCTCTCATGGATACCCAGCACTACCTGCTTCATGCGTTCCTTCTCTTGACGCTCCGCCTGAAATATTTACAATTGTAATTATCTAGTAGAAAAGTAACAGATCAAATTCTGAGTTCTGCTAAATGTGAAAGAGCAAGTTTGAATTTTTCCTGACAGTCCTTCCCTCTTCAGTATTCTAGCTGCAAAACAAAGATAACTAAACAGTTTATGTATCAGTTTCTATGATCCAGAATTTCAGATTTAACCAAGTGCCAACAAAACAATAAATTACTGTTAATCACAAAACGTAAGTTACAGTGTATATATTACTTCCTAGTTTTTGGAATTAATATCTTGAAGAATAATACACATACCTCCTCCCTTTCTTTAAATTTTGTTGCAAACTCTGCCGTCACTGGCACGTTGAGATCCGAGAACTGAAGCACAAAATATGCAACCAATAACATAATCATAAAAATTCTATCCATATATGTTTAGTGCCAAAATTGCATGCCAAGCTAAAAGTAAATCAACCCAATATTACATATTTATTTTATGCTAACCAATGAAATACTGAGTTCTATCAGTTAGATATATTCCATATCACTCACAGTGTGACTGATATAGATTCTATATCAGTCACTGTGCCGAACTACTTTATCAGTCACTGTGCCGAACTACTTTATCAGTCACTGTGCCGAACTACTTTATTAGTCACTGTGCCGAACTACTTTATCAGTCACTGTGCCGAACTACTTTATCAGTCACTGTGCCGAACTACTTTTTTTGAAGTTTGATTTACATGAGAACCTGGTTTTTTACCACAGTATTTCAGACTGCAAGGAACAACAACTCTGTATGGAGATTGGCCTGACACAACTGTCAATGTATTCATACACAACATATTGGTAGGTCAAAAAATAGTACTGTTATTTTTATTGAAGTTAGCATAAAATAAATAGAAAATTTGTTTGTTTTGAGTGGATATGGAATATATCACATCTCGAAGTGATACAATTTTTATATTTTATATATGTGATCCGCTCAAAACAAACAAATATCCTCTATATATCGAGTTTGATCACATGTGCCACACCCGTGCTATCTGATAGCACTGTCACTTTTGATTCATTTCGTTATTCTTAGCATGTATTGGCCAGTGTAGATCCAGATCAGATGGCAAGGATGTGCCAGCTGATCTAGATCTATACTGTTCACATGAAATAATTAAAACAAGTATATATGAAGTAAGGAGTTAATACATGTATGCATGAAAGGCTATGCAATTATGTCATAGGGTTGCAACATTTATATTGGAAAGAAATTGAGTGTCTAATTAAATAAACCAATTTATAAATTCAGTTAAAGTTCTCCAATTAGCCCATTTAAATACCATAATCCTATTTTAAAGTTGGTCAGTCAATCAGACAATAGTTATAAAATTTGGTCCCCCAAACCTGGCGAAACAGTGGTTCAGTTAGATTTTATTTTTATAGTATATCAATAATGTTGAGATGAGTAATAGATCTGATGATGGGAGAGACTTTTACAAAAAGATACTAGGCAGTGTACACTGATGTCACTAGCACATGATCATAAATATATCATAAATGTATTTTAAAAAATGGCACAACAGATTCTTTTCTAATTGTATTTTTCTAAGACTAGTATTTAACTCGTTTCATAAATCTTAAATTTTTTAAGTCTTTCATATATTGGTAGCATCAAATCTGTGCAAACCTGTTGTTTGTTGCCTCTTCTGGTAATTAAGGTAAACTTGATGGTGTTGTCCTGCACTGGCTCCGGATTTAACTCTGCAAGATGTGAACAATCAAAATGATTAGATTGGATCACGTAAATTAAGTTTTTTATTTCTGGGTTCCTTTCAATAAACCACAATGTCAAAATGAAATTTTCATACCTGATTGCATTAAGTGCAAAAGAATTAGGGATGGGAACGGATACCTAAATCACTATTCGGATAACCGTATCCGGTATCCGAATAATATCCGAATAACCGTATCATTTTATCGACCACAGAAAATTTTGCTGATTTAATATTTTAAATTTAAAAAGCACAAACGGTACACTATATCGCGATCGTTTGAGTCCTCGACCAACCTACCGGGTATATCACGGAAACAAATATAAGTGAAAATTCGAACCCAACGACTTAACTTTTTAAGTCAATAACAAGTTGAAAAAATTTAGCTACCGCGAAAAAGTACAAAAAAGGTTCGATAAAATTAGAGTTGTATTTCACGTGGACGCTTGCAAGCGCATACATAATATTCTTTAAACAAAAAATACGCATATAGTCATATGCACTCATATGCAAGGCGATTCATTTTACGAAAATCCGCCTGTACTAGCAGCGGAACATGTAAAAACACAGAGTTTACAATAACTACATGAACAAATGCTGTGTAACCAATTTATCGATAAATCACATGCAGCGGGTTTAAAATACATGTAAAAGTTATGGTAATAATTAATTGCATCATCTAATATTTTTGAATATCGGCGGCTAACGTTAAATGATTTTTTCCTTTCAAGTCTTTAATGCGGTCATGTCAAAATAACAAACTGTCAAGATTATATTTGCTCAAAATTCTGTTGCAATAAATTGTCAATAATCTGAGGTTTGTTCTCGTTAACGAAAATAATCAAGTTGTTGCAACTTGACAGGTGTCATTTAACACGCTCTGTTCAAGGTTCACCAATCAACAAAACAAAAGATCACGGTCTGGAATACAGATCTTCCGGTCTCCAAATTAACCACTATACAAACAATCAACCCTGCTGAGACATCCAGGTCGAGTTACGCCTGGGGAAAACCATGTCAATATCGAGATTAGTGCAAACAGTGTAGCGTGTTTTAAAAAGATTTTCCAGTTTAAGTTGTATTTTACAAACCTTGAACAAAATATTGAAATTAAATTCGTACGAATTTGAGGGTATTCAGATACGAGAATGGTATCCGGATACGATCTTAATACTCGGATATTTGGTTATCCGGATAACCGTTCCCATCCCTAAAAAGAATTATTAAACGTGCTTAGTTACATAATAGGATGAAATTATCAAGTGTTTTCAAATACCAAAGATTTTAGCATAAGCTGAAGAAGATCTATAAACAAAGAAAATTTTATGTTATAACAATACAGCTAATTTATGAGTGAAATATATAAAGCCAAAGGTGTTACTTACACCGTTAAATCCATCAGACAAGCCTAAAATTAACTGATTACTAAAAAAAGTGAAATTCACACCTTTATAGTCATTAATAGCCATTATATAGTGGTACAATTAATACATTATACAATTATAAATCGATTTGTAATTTTTTTTAAACAATCAAAATGCGAAAAAATATAATTATTGCCAAATCACGCAAATCTTACCAAACTTTTTCTTGCTGCCCTTCAGATTTGCAGGCACTGGTACATCAAACTGAGGAACTTTGATGGATTCATTATTTCTCGCCTTTGATGTATCTTCTAACATCTTATCAAAGGCAGCCATAAAATCATCATCTTCCTGACATTCTATACGCTTCAGGTTTGACTTTACAACAAGCTAAACAATATAAAAACATTGTCAACAATAGAGCATATGTATTTTAGGCATTAAAAAAATTCTGTTTAAAGCCATCCATTTGGTCAGAAAAAAATGCATTCCAACTGGCCAAGAAGTTACCTGACAGAAAATTTTCTTGAACTGTCAGATATAATAATTTTAAAATTAGACAGGTAAACCATTTTTACAACCAATCACCACAGTTGTTATCAACATTGAACAAAATAGCGCACAGGAAGGTCATAATAAACATATTTTAGAACATATACTTGAAACTCTCACAAATTGAGGGAATTTGTTGTTATCAACACTGAACAAAATAGTGCACAGGAAGGTCATAATAAACATATTTTAGAACATATACTTGAAACTCTCACAAATTGAGGGAATTTGCAACAACTGGGAGACCAGTCTGAGGGTTTCTTTAAGCTGTTAAATTATTTGAACAAAACAGAAATTAAAGTCATCCTTAATTTTCTTCATTGTTAGTATTACTATGTACAACCAATAAACCCAATCTCCCTCCCATTTTCAATGAACACACTTGGAACCAATAAACAAACACTTGGTACAAGATGTTGACATACCGCATCATCCTCATCCAGGTCATGGTCCGTGTCCATATCTTCATCATCAGCCTCCTGTTCATAGTCCCCATCCTCTCCCTCAGATACTGTATGCCGCTGAGTCTCCTACAATATTGTAACAGTACTGAGAAAACGCCTCATTATAAAAAAATATTAAGCTGGATTTTATACACAACTAAATGTAATGTTTCGAGAAAAATATAAGAAGGAACTTAGATTTATCTATTATTTTTTCATTAACTAATATGTTACTTTGTAACAGACTTGCTCATTTTGAGATTAATTTGTGCCCATTACATTTATTTAGCAGGTAAATCAGTTGTTGCTGGGAACCAGTTAAGTTATCAAGATGGTTCATCGCCTGTTTCTTGGAACCAGTTAAGTAATTAAGCTGGTTCATTGCCTGTTGCTGGGAACCAGTAATTAACCAGGTTAATCACCTGTTGCTGGGAACCAGTTAAGTAATTAAGCTGGTTCATCACCTGATTATTGGAACCAGTTCAGTAATTAAGCTGGTTTATCACCTGTTTCTGGGAACCAGTAAAGTAATTAAGCTTAATCATCACCTGTTGCTGGAAACCAGTAATTAAACTGGTAATTCACCTATTGCTAGGTCACAGTTAACTAATTAAGCTGGTTATTCACCTATTGCTAGGAACCAGTTAAGTAATAAAGCTGGTTATTCACCTGTTGCTTGGAACCAGTTAAAAAATTAAGCTCTTTAATTACCTGTTGCTGGAAACCAGTTAAGTAATTAAGCTTGATAATCACCAGTTGTTGAGAACCAGTTAAGTAATTAAGCTGGATAATCACCAGTTGCTGAGAACCAGTTAAGTAATTAAGTTGGTTAATCACCTGTTTCTGGGAACCAGTTAAGTAATTGAGCTGGATTATCACCCGTTGCTGGGAACCAGTTAAGTAATTAACCTGAATAATCACCTGTTGCTGGGAACCAGTTAAGTCGCTCTGACTCTGACTATTCTGGCTGTTCTCACTTTCTTCCTCCTCGTATTTTCTACGGTCTTGCTGACTAGCATCACTGATTTCTTCCGACTCCTGAATAGTTGTTAGTCCCCCTTCCTCCATATCAACCCCTGCTTCCTGCTCCTCTGTGTCCAAAATGGGCAATATTGCAGCTGTAACACATTGTAAACATACCAATTCAAACTTTCTGATAAGTAGAGAGGGCGTGCTAAACAACTAGTATTTTCCAAATCAACTATCTTAGGTTATTTACTAATGAAAATCTAAGTAAAATAACCAGTTACCAATGTCGTGCAGTGATGATAACATATATCCGGGCTATCTTATCAAACTTTTTGGGGGTTGTCCTGGTTAGCTCAAGTGGTTGCATTGCCCAAATTGCAAGGCAAGGCGCTGTAGCTGTAATGGTGTGGGTTCGCTCCCAGGTAGAGGCAATATCATTTAGAACAGTCAGTGGCAAAACATTTTACCACTGGAAGTATAAACCAGGCTCTCATATGAACAAACAAGAAAAAATCGTCGCCACGCGCCGAAAACCAGGTTTTCATTTAATACTTATACTTTTGTAAAGAAAATATCTGATATGAAGAAACTTAACTTCTATTTTTAGCAACAGTGACCTTGATCTTGATCACAGACTTCTGAGTAGAAATCCCGAGTTGTGTCTTGGTATCAGCTACCCAAAGAAAGTTTGGTGTCAATATATCACAGCTAACCCAAGTAATAAGGAGAAACCTAAATTCTTATTTTAAGCAAAAATGACATAGACATTTACCACAGACACCTGGGTATCAATCCTAAGTAGTGTCTTGATATAAGCTACCAACAAACCAAGTTTAATGTCAATAGGCCAAAGAAAACTCAAGCTATTGAGCAAAAACGGAATTTCTATTTTAGCTACAGTGACCTTAAGCTTTATCACAGGCGTCTGGGTAGCAATCTCAAGCTGCATCATGATATTAGATACCAACACTAAGTTCGGCGTAAATATACCAAAGCAAACTCAAGTAATTGAGGGAAAACTGAATTTCTATTTTTAACAACAGTGACCTTGACCTTGATCACAGATACCTGTGGCAATCCCAAGCTGTCTTTTGATATCAGCTACTCAGATACTAAGTTTGGCATCCAGAGATAAAAGCAAACTCAAGTTATTGAGGGTAAGCTGAATTTCTATACTTAGCAAGTGACCTTGACATTTATCACAGACACCTGGGTAGCAATCTCAAGCTGCCTGTTGATAAAAGCTACCCACAAACCAAGCTAAGCATCAACAGGCAATTTTTCATCAACAGATAACATTCACAAAATACTTAACAAAAAATCTAAGTCAAAAAGGGGCATAACTTTTGCAAAACATAGTCAGGGGTTATGAAACTTGACCTGATAATTGGTACTGTGATGTCAAACAATTATGTAAAGTTTCAAAGCTATACCTTGAATGGTTAAAAAAACAACTTTCACAAAAAAATGTTTTAGTGAAAAAGGGGCATAACTTTGTCAAAAAACAGTCAGGGATTATGAAACTTGTCCTGATAATTGTTTTTGAGATTTCAGACAACTATGTTAAGTTTCAAAGTTGTACCTTGAACGGTTACTGAGAAAAACACAACTTTCACAAAAAAATTCACAAAATTTCTAAGTGAAAAAGGGGCATAACTTTGTCAAAATAAATTCAGGGATTATGAAACTTGTCCTGATAATTGGTATTGATATGTAAGACAACTATGTTAAGTTTCAAAGTTGTACCTTGAACGGTTACTGAGAAAAACACAACTTTCACAAAAAACTTCATGTAATGTTGACGCTCACCCGCCCGCCCGCCCAACGACATACCCCAATCTAAGAAAACCTGGTTAAATAACCAGGATTTTTCTAAAGAAAACCTGGTTAACAAGTACAAATTGTCTTGAATTAGCCCTAACCTACCCATCAACTTAACAATGTTGCATGCAAAAGCACACAAACATAAGAATCTTGCAGCATTGTCAAGCAAAATGGGTGAAACAAGACTCACCGATCTTGGGTTTGTACTCGTTCTCCAACTCCTCACATGCAGCGCTGGCTTCCTCAAAGCTGGTATGCAGCTTCATCTTAGGTCGCACCGCCTCAAACGTATCCTGCATCAGGTTCATTACATCTACTGGGAATGGCCGGTTTTCGTTCCATATCGAGGAGTTTTTCTTGAACCAGTAGTATCGCTGTGAAAGTATAAAGCAGACCCTCTATATTGCTAAGCTATACTGTCGTGATACTATGGTATTTTGAATGACTGTCGGAACAGCCAAATTGACGACAAAGCAAATGAAGGCACATTGTTTATTTGCACTGTTCACTGTTCAAAATTAAAAACTTAACCTGAAAAGCAAATGAACAATTCATGGACTCCTATTAAAGAAATATGAGTTGATTTTCCATACTGTGACAAATACTTCAATGTTAATCGATTAATAACATATCCTGTTGTAACAATTTCAACTTTGGCACACCAGTAGTACCAGGTCTTACTGAACTGATAGCTGCCATTTCTGCCTTTAGGTTTGAATGATAGAAACAATCCCATTGGTTAGCAGCCTTAAGACAGCAAAGGTAGTTAAGCTTTTCCAGTCGAAATGGAACTAGTAAGACACATTCCTAGCGACCAAACCTAGTGTCATTAGTGACCCCAGGCAGCTAATGACACCAATGATTGGTACCAATGGAAAAACTCCGAATCTACCTTTACCCTTTTCTCTATGGGATATGGCTGTTATCCATGGGCAAAAAGTCTAGCTCCTGATCAGACGGCACATCCTAGCTATCTGATCATCCAGCTTTGTGATCATAATCTACACTGTTAGCTTTTTTATTCTTTTGGTTATTTCTGACAAAAAGCGAACACTGTAGATCCTGATCAGATGGCACAGATGTGCAGATCTAGATTTACACTCTGCACTTGCGTTCAAACTTGTGAACATGTTTATGGAATGATAAGTCAAGTTACAGTGACTTCATATGACTTCAGCAACTTTACCTGAAAATACACCAGAAAGCAGTCAAGCTTTCTTTTGCTGGATCCTTTATCGAAGTATTGGCCACAGGTTTCTAGGACAACACAGACAAGACGAATCCTGAAAAGATGTTCTGGAGGGTCTAGGATTGAGAGCTCATCCTCTGAAACAACACACTAACAAAAATACACTAACATAAACAGACACCTAAATATTGTAGTCTAATATTGAAGTCCCCCCGACACACTGTGTTTTACTCTTTTTTTTTAAAAAGATGACGGCAGATTCTACGATCCTGTAGTTATACAGTATACTCACGATTAGTGGCCACTCCGAAGGTAATAAATGAATAGAGAGTTTTGAAGATGACGGCAGATTCTACCATCCTGTAGTTATACAGTATACTCACGATTAGTGGCAACTCCGAAGGTCATGAATGAATAGAGAGTTTTAAAGATGACGGCACATTCTACCATCCTGTAGTTATGCAGTTTACTCAAGATTAGTGGCAACTCCGAAGGTAATGAATGAATAGAGAGTTTTGAAGATGACGGCAGATTCTACCATCCTGTAGTTATACAGTATACTCACGGTCAGTGGCCACTCCAAAGGTAATAAATGAATAGAGAGTTTTGAAGATGACTGCAGATTCTACCATCCTGTAGTTATACAGTATACTCACGATTAGTGGCCACCCCTAGTGTAATGAATGAATAGAGAGTTTTGAAGATGACGGCAGATTCTACCATCCTGTAGTTATACAGTATAATCAAGATTAGTGGCCACTCCGAAGGTAATTAATGAATAGAGAGTTTTGAAGATGACGGCAGATTCTACCATCCTGTAGTTATACAGTATAATCAAGATTAGTGGCCACTCCAAATGTAATGAATGAATAGAGAGTTTTGAAGATGATGGCGGATTCTACCATCCTGTAGTTATACAGTATAATCAAGATTAGTGGCCACTCCATATGTAATGAATGAATAGAGAGTTTTGAAGATGACGGCGGATTCTACCATCCTGTAGTTATACAGTATAATCAAGATTAGTGGCCACTCCAAATGTAATGAATGAATAGAGAGTTTTGAAGATGACGGCAGATTCTACCATCCTGTAGTTATACAGTATAATCAAGATTAGTGGCCACTCCAAATGTAATGAATGAATAGAGAGTTTTGAAGATGATGGCGGATTCTACCATCCTGTAGTTATACAGTATAATCAAGATTAGTGGCCACTCCAAAGGTAATGAATGAATAGAGAGTTTTGAAGATGATGGCGGATTCTACCATCCTGTAGTTATACAGTATAATCAAGATTAGTGGCCACTCCGAAGGTAATTAATGAATAGAGAGTTTTGAAGATGACGGCAGATTCTACCATCCTGTAGTTATACAGTATAATCAAGATTAGTGGCCACTCCAAATGTAATGAATGAATAGAGAGTTTTGAAGATGACGGCGGATTCTACCATCCTGTAACAGTATACTCACGGTTAGTGGCCACTCCAAATGTAATGAATGAATAGAGAGTTTTGAAGATGACGGCGGATTCTACCATCCTGTAGTTATACAGTATACTCACGATTAGTGGCCACTCCAAATGTAATGAATGAATAGAGAGTTTTAAAGATGACGGCAGATTCTACCATCCTGTAGTTATACAGTATACTCACGATTAGTGGCCACTCCAAATGTAATGAATGAATATAGTAGGGATGGGAACGGATACCTAAATCACTATTCGGATATCCGTATCCGGTATCCAGATAATATCCGAATAACCGTATCATTTTATCGACCACAGAAAATTTTGCTGATTTAATATTTTAAATTTAAAAAGCACAAACGGTACACTATATCGCGATCGTTTGAGTCCTCGACCAACCTACCGGGTATATCACGGAAACAAAATATACGTGAAAATTCGGACCCAACGACTTAACTTTTTAAGTCAATAACGAGTTGAAAAAATTTAGCTACCGCGAAAAAGTACAAAAAAGATTCGATAAAATTGGAGTTTTATTTCACGTGGACGCTTGCAAGCGCATACATAATATTCTTTAAACGAAAAATACGCATATAGTCATATGCACTCATATGCAAGGCGATTCATTTTACGAAAATCCGCCTGTACTAGCAGCGGAACATGTAAAAACACAGAGTTTACAATAACTACATGAACAAATGCTGTGTAACCAATTTATCGATAAATCACATGCAGCGGGTTAAAAATACATGTAAAAGTTATGGTATTAGTTAATTGCATCATCTAATATTTTTGAATATCGGCGACTAACGTTAAATGATTTTTTTCCTTTCAAGTCTTTAATGCGGTCATGTCAAAATAACAAACTGTCAAAATTATATTTGCTCAAAATTCTGTTGCAATAAATTGTCAATAATCTGAGGTTTGTTCTCGTTCACGAAAATAATAAAGTTGTTGCAACTTGACATGTGTCATTTAACACGCTCTGTTCAAAGTACACCAATCAACAAAACAAAAGATCACGGTCTAGAATACAGATCTTCCGGTCTCCCAATTAACCACTATACAAACAATTAACACCTCTTTGTCAACCCTGCTGAGACATCCAGGTCGAGTTAAGCCTGGGGAAAACCATGTCAATATCGAGATTAGTGCAAGCAGTGTAGCGTGTTTTAGAAAGATTTACCAGTTTAAGTTGTATTTTACAAACCTTGAACAAAATATTGAAATTAAATTCGTACGAATTTGAGGGTATTCGGATACAAGAATGGTATCCGGATACGATCTTACTACTCGGATATTCGGTTATCCGGATAACCGTTTCCATCCCTAGAATATAGAGTTTTGAAGATGACGGCAGATTCTACCATCCTGTAGTTATACAGTATACTCACGGTTAGTGGCCACTCCAAAAGTAATAAATGAATAGAGAGTTTTGAAGATGACGGCAGATTCTACCATCCTGTAGTTATACAGTATACTCACGGTTAGTGGCCACTCCAAATGTAATAAATGAATACAGAGTTTTGAAGATGACGGCGGATTCTACCATCCTGTAGTTATACAGTATACTCACGGTTAGTGGCCACTCCAAAAGTAATAAATGAATAGAGAGTTTTGAAGATGACGGCGGATTCTACCATCCTGTAAGTACAGTATACTCACGGTTAGTGGCCACTCCAAAAGTAATAAATGAATAGAGAGTTTTGAAGATGACGGCGGATTCTACCATCCTGTAAGTACAGTATACTCACGGTTAGTGGCCACTCCAAAAGTAATAAATGAATAGAGAGTTTTGAAGATGACGGCGGATTCTACCATCCTGTAGTTATACAGTATACTCACGGTTAGTGGCCACTCCAAAAGTAATAAATGAATAGAGAGTTTTGAAGATGACACCAGATTCTACCATCCTGTAGTTATACAGTATACTCACGGTTAGTGGCCACTCCAAAAGTAATAAATGAATAGAGAGTTTTGAAGATGACGGCGGATTCTACCATCCTGTAGTTATTCAGTATACTCACGGTTAGTGGCCACTCCAAAAGTAATAAATGAATAGAGAGTTTTGAAGATGACGGCGGATTCTACCATCCTGTAGTTATACAGTATACTCACGGTTAGTGGCCACTCCAAAAGTAATAAATGAATAGAGAGTTTTGAAGATGACGGCGGATTCTACCATCCTGTAGTTATACAGTATACTCACGGTTAGTGGCCACTCCAAAAGTAATAAATGAATAGAGAGTTTTGAAGATGACGGCGGATTCTACCATCCTGTAGTTATACAGCTCTCCCAGATACTTCACGCAGCTCACACGCCTCTGGTTGTACTTAGGGTGATTTATCTACAAAGACAGGCAACAAAACAATAAGCTCATTGTTATTGTTCAATCTGTTTGTTTTAACATGCATTACATATTTCTTCAAGGGCAATGAACAGGAATTAGTGCAGACAAACGAAAAATATGATGAACACAGAATTCTTCAATTCTTCCAGTAAAATTATTTTAAACTCCCCCAGTCAAAGACTGAAAAGTGGTTCATGCAAGAAAAATGGAAGGAAGGAAAAACTGACGACCGAACGAACTGATGGAAGGTTTATAGGGCATGGATTTTAATATTTAAATTTTTTTATATCTTTCACTTAAAAGCTAAGCATTCCGTATGTATGCTAACTGTAAGAGAACCTGTCTGTAGCAAGCAACATAATGACACATAACTACATACCTCCATTCCCAGCCGGATGTCTTCCAGTACCCCATCCACAACTTGTATGGCTACAGTTTCCTGTAACAGAAATATACATAGCAGTTAGCCATTAAATGTTGTTCCACATTTCTGTCGGATGTCTTCCAATGAAATATACATAGCAGTTAGCCATTAAATGTTGTTACATATTTCTGTCGGATGTCTTTTAGTACCCCATCCACAACTTGTATTGCTACAGTTTCCTGAAACAGAAATATACGTAGCAGTTAGCCATTAAATGTTGTTACACACTACTGCCAGACACATGGACAACTGGCAATGGTTATGTAATATTCTAGTTGAGATGAGCAGCAGACCGGCAGTTAGTAGTTAGAAGAACAGAATAAACAACCTTTCAAAAGATGTATTTTTACACACAGGGCCAGTATAAGCACAGATCAAATAAAATGAAACAACTAACCAACAATGGTTTGCCAGGACTGATTAGAACATAACAAGGTTGTGCATTCGACAATATATTTATCTACAAAATTGAATTAATATGATTTTCAATTCACATCTGCACAAAATAAGATTTTGTTTGTGTTTGCACAGTTTTGAGCTAGCAGAATTAAATGTGTATCAAGTTGAACCTGACATTTGTAATAATATACACAGTTTACTTATACCTGAAGGCAGTGAGAAGCGAAGTAACTCACATGGTATGGAGCAATCCCGGCAAGAAGGTTGGCAGCACAGTGTATCGAGCTAAACCTGACATTTGTATTAGGTTTACTTATACCTGAAGGCAGTGAGAAGGGAAGTAACTCACATGGTATGGAGCAATCCCTGCAAGAAGGTTGGCAGCACAGTGTATTGAGTTAAACCTGACATTCCACACAGCAATAAGGCACTTGGTGGCATAAAACTTTATCTACAACAAAGAAATATTCAATTTTGTCATTGCGGTCATGCTATAATATATATACATGTATAGTATGAAGACCTATCATTACACAGTTGAGGAGAACGGCACAAGAATAGGTATCATGGATATCTGACATCAATCCTTGAAATGCTGCTGAAAACTGGGCAGACGTCTTTGATTAATATGCATATCACAGCATAATAAGACGTTGCAAAACATGATAATATATTGCATGTTACTTTACGTGATGCCAATAATGGCGCGTCTTCATCATTCATGTAACTTTATGTGACAGGCAGATCAAACAAGATTATCGGCTAAAGTTTGATTTATTAGTCACAAGAAAAACTCTGCTTGTTGAATCAAGTAAGTAAATAAAAATGTGTGTTTGTTGTTTATTTTAATTATATATATGATAACTGATTATTAATCAGGAAACAGATACCATCAATACAAACTTTATTGTTTACAAGTTACATGATATAGCTATGATGTTTTACTTACTTCTTCATCATCCCAATTTATCTTCCTGATCTGACGTAGAACCTGAAATATAGAATAACCAACCACTAATGTCTTTTCTTTCATGCAAGATTGGTTTTCCATTGTTTTCATAGGTGCTGTGCCCATTATCATAAAACTAAATCTGGAGACTATATTACATTTTGATGAGAACACTTTATTCTATGGGATACGGCTTTTATCCCATGTGCAACCAGTGTAGATCAGTGTATCAGCCAACACAGTCTTGAGATTTCGGATCTACACTGTTCCCCCATGGGATAACTGCTGTATCATATGGTGTAAAGTGTAAACATTGAGCTGTATACTGATATGTAATACACACTCAGAAAAGATAATTTGTACATGTTCTGTTAGTATTTTCACTTGTTATTGGGCAATGAAATAACTGAAGTCCAGAATGAGAAAGTCATGGACTTTATGCTATTTATATTACTTTATATTGGGTTTAATTGTAAGGACCTTGAATAAAACGATTATTGCAAATTAAGTGAATAAAGATATCATGGTAATGATTTGCATTCACTTGTAGCTGGAAATCCACAAAATTAATTCCCCACAAAATAATATGTTGTTACAGAACTACATGATTTATATCAGTGTCACAATAGGAGATAATCAAAACTAAACTATACTTGAGTTCATGCCTTAGTTTTCTCCCTTTGCTGAGGTTAAAAATAGAAATAGGAATTTCACATAAAAAGAAACCACTTAAAATCTAATAAATTTTAAAACAAACAAAATTGTCTTAAATCAAAAAGAGGTAAGTTCAAATTAAATTATTTTTAAATCAAATTTTTACCAAAATTGTTGTAGATAGAATTTTAAATCTATAAAAAATAACATAATGAAAACATATTATTTCTAACAAATATATGAGGTCAACTTTCTGTTTGATGTCAAACTAACATATTTTCTTAATTTTTATTGTATTATTCCTTTTAATTTTTTCTTAAAGATGAAAGTAATTAAATATAAGAGATTGAAATCTGTTACATTTAAATTTGTCTCTTTCTTTCTAGAGAATGTTCCAGTCTCCTGATCATTATCACAACCTGTCACTGCGACTTTCTGAAGTGATGGACGATATCGGTGTTAATGAGAGAATAGTGCTTAGGACAAGGAGGGCGTGGTTGCTAAAAGAGAGCATAATGAACATATACTCATACATAAATGATGGAGATTATGTAATGTTTCACTTCGGAAGTCAGAGTGAAGGATCTACTACAACAGACCTTAACTCAGATGTAGATGGGCTTGACTGTTTTCAAACAAAGCAGGTTATACAGGACTGGATAGAATGGAAGCCTGGCAAGGAGCAGTATTTGATGGTACAGGATGAGACAACATCACCAGGGTACTGTCTGCTACAGGCAGTGCAACCTGACATTCCTGTTCCTGTACAGCACATCCAGCAGCATGAAGACTTTCGTACTGATAACACTGGGAGAGTACTGCTCAGACATTCTGTGTGTTTACCATCAGTTAGAGCACTTGATGGAGCAATAAGAATTGGTCCTGCTCAAGCAATTTTTAAAGCACCTAATGGTTTTATTGACCTCGATTCTGTATTTGCCTTATCCTGTCCATCATGGCCTAAAGAGGCAGAACCATGGCTTAACCATCAAACTGTCAATGGATGGCCTACAGCAGACATCAAGAGATATGCAGCAGAACATGGATGTTTTGTTGTCCCAGTTGCCAGTCAAGCAAGTGTGAACCAGGATACTGAATGGAGAATATCCACATCCCACGGTGAACGATGCTTAATGTTTAGTCTTAATATGACTCAAATAAGATGTTATATCTTAATGAAGATGATTATGAAAACATACATAAAACCTAAGTGTGAAGATGATATCTCCAGCTTTATGTGCAAGAATGTTTTATTCCACTGTATAGCTGATTCGAGATCTAGTCAATGGAATGAGAGTCAATTATTGACATGCTTAAATCAATGTCTGCAGCATTTATTTCACTGTATATTATCAGAAAATTGCCCACATTTCATTATACCTGGGAACAATCTACTTGCTGGAAAGTTGTCATTTCAGACCAAACAGCAGCTAGTGGTGATTATGATAGGACTGACAACCAACATAGAGCAATCTCTGCTAGCGATATCTCTAGATGAACTAGGCACCAGGCTTCGTGTCAAGTCAGAAGGATTAAATGGAGTTTTTCTGAAATCTTCAGAAAGTATAGCTAGTTATGTTTTGGCAAAAAATGCATGTGTTACTGCTAAATGTTTACAAGTGGAACTTAGCCTTACACTAAAAGAAAGCTGTCAGAACAATGTTTTCATTATTTACCAAAAGCTCACACAGATAGCCTTCAAACTGTGCCAGATACATTCTGTTGGTAATAGACTTGAACAAGCAGCATGTGAACTTTGTGCACCATTTCTCTGTGCTAGCATTGGGAGCATCATAGCATCTGTTAATATATATCATTCTCAAGCACTATCTGCAGAGGCCCTGAGGTGGTTTTCAAGAGGATTGAACTCTGACTTTTCATCCTCTTGGCTCAAACTGGCATCAGCTCTATACTGTGCTGGACATTATGAACAATGTGAAGCTATCCTGTTTCATCTTGCAAGACAACTGGAAATAACAACTGTAATCAGTATGTGTTCTTGCATACTTCAAACAACAAAACTTTCACCACAATATAAAAGAATTTGCCAAGAAAAAAATGAGGTAGCAGTGATAAGACAAAACACTGCATTCTGTGTCAGTTTTCTGCCCTGTGAAGTTAAATGTGTACCTGAAGAATTAAGGTATGAAATGTTCAGATCCTCAGAAGAAGACCTGCCATACAGAGGTGTGCTTGACTTTTGGATGGACTGGGCAGTGATGGACTCCAAACCATACCTGTACTTTCTGCAATATAAGGTCTACAGCCAGCTCCACAGACCTGTACAACAACAACAAGCACTGCACAAGTTTGCCTGGACAATCAACACTGAACTAAATCTTAGACACAAAGAAACTGCACTGAATCTTCTTGGACAATGTATGGAACGGCAGAACAGAAAAGATAATGCCTTCCGTTGCTACATGATGTCACTGAATGTAAGACCCCGGAACAATTCAGCCAAATGGCATATATGCAGACTGTTGGCTAGCCAGCTTAATCAGTAATTATGAGAGGTGGGGGCTATGGGGTGGGAAGAGTTCTAAAAAGTTTTATCTAAAAATTGATGTTTGCTGCAACTGGCTTCTGAAGAATCATACAGTTTAAGAAGAACATTTCTGTGGGTGCTAGAAGTGCCACCAATTCTGACTATAAAGACTGGTAAATATAAACTTCTGTTGTTAAAAGGAGACTATGTATTATCCAATTTGTGACAACCAAAGACTATTCACCAGTGATTGTTTTATTATTTCCAAATTATTATTTTACAAGTTTTGAAATTTCAACCACTACTCTTTCTTAGAAAATAAGATTATATCTATCTTGCAAAACCATTAAGAATCCTAGCTAGTTTGATTTTATAGGTGTAAAACAGAGTGAATCAAATCACACTTTTAATTGCAGAAATATTTAAGTTTTTTTTTCCTTTTTTATATTGAACTCTTCAGTTGTGAAGAAGAATGTGTAACTGCTAAAAAATTTAACCAACTGGTGGTAAGTAGTTAATGGCAGACATGTGGCGAATTATTTTTAAAAGTAATGCATTAAATTAGCATTATTTGCCAAATTTGTGCATTCAATTAAATTAGCATTACTATATTTTGAGAAAGTAATGCATTAAATTAGCATTATTTCAAAAAGTAATGCATTAAATTAAGCATTATTTTATTCACAAGTGAACTGACAAAAAATAAAAAGTCAACTGAAGTATATGTACAAAATGGATCATCTTCCTAAAAAAATCACCCCAAAGTTTAAAATACAAAGTATCAATCTGAAAGTGTGAAGATCTGAAGTGACACCTCAAGAACTTACAACAAAACTATTCTCAGTACACATACCGGTAGATTAATACAATGTTCTGGTCTAGCTTTTTTACACAATTATGTTATCTTTGACTTATTGCTGTTTTCACACATTTAGAGTGTGAAGATCTGAAGTGACACCTCAAGAACTTACAACAAAACTATTCTCAGTACACATAGATTAATAAAATGTTCTGGTCTAGCTTTTTTACACACTTATGTTATCTTTGACTTACTGCTGTTTTCACACATTTAGAGTGTTGTATTGACAAAGGACTACACTGCCAACTATCTAATTAAATCATTTATTATGTCACCTGTATCTGCGTTATATGCTGATTTCCTGAAATCTGACATACTCTCTAATAGTTTTACAATGACACTGATTCAAAAGTATAATTTGGATAAATGGTTACAAAAATAACTTCATTCGTGGAAGATAGAGTTTTTTGCAAATCTGAAGGTTTAATTTGATTTCAATGCTATCTCATTTCACAACAACATTTTTGGTATTTTGCAGCGAACTTCAAAATATCTGCCAGTAACATTTTTCAGGAAAATTTAAGTGTTTGACAATTGGTGGGAAATATCTTGTCCCAACGAATGTGTACAGTAAAAAGATGTTAAAGTGCTGTATTTGTTGTCAGAGCTTTATAGATCACTGGCTATTGATTTGTTTTAAATTTAGCATTTTCTTAAGACAACTAAGCTTAAGATCTCATTGCTTAATCATATAAAATGTTCAAACTTTACAACATTTTGATGAAAAGACTTCCCTTATAGTCTGTATCTTGTTTTACTAATAGTAAACACATATCAAAATACTTAACTGTCTTATTAATGTTTTCTCTTGCTATAAATATAATATGTAATAAACTAATAACATATTAATTTTTTTGAGTATCATGGCATAAAAAGGTTACTGATAATATAAATATTATTTGATAAAACAAATCAACAAAATCTAATAGTAAACACAATCCAATTAATGCTCAATAATGCTAAGCATTACAGCATTTTGGTATAGGTAATGCATTAAATTAGCATTAAAATAATGCTAAATCTGTTGCATTAATCATTACCTTGCATTACTGACAAAAAGTAATGCATTATTAATGCATTAGCATTAAAATTTAATTCGCCCCATGTCTGGTTAATGGTTTACTGTTTGTGGTTTCCAACAAGCCTAAAACCAGAAATCTGTCTGCCTAAGGGTTTGTGCTGTTCTATAGTGACATAACATCTGTTTTGTGATGGTAGCATGGTAAATAGTGCTTATTGTAAAAAATGATGTTGATTTCTGTGAAATTAAATGATACCTCGAGTAAAGCATGTTTTGCACAAACCTTTTCTGTGGTGACTTTAGACAAGTCCTTATAGAGCAGTTTTCTGATGTATTCATGCATTGGCGGCCTCTCTTTCCTAGTGACCTGAGGGGTATCTGGTGGGTTGCTGTAGTAGTAGGCATTCTCTACCATTGTCGTATAGCGGCTCTCCATCATCAGCGCAGACTTCTTACGCATCATCACATCCTGGTAAATATAATATAGGGCATGCCATTAGAATAGGTGTTTTTGGTGACATTTTTTGGCATTTAGTTGTTATTATACTTGAAAATAACTTACAATTATTTATTAGTATTTTAAAAACTAACAGGTGATACTGTTAAAGTTTCCACAAAATTATGTTAACCATGAAATGCCTAATAAGCTTGCGGGGCTTTTTTCCTTCTTTAGTTGGGGCCGTTTATAGGTGCCTTGCCCTAAAAAAAATTCTTTGAAATCATGCAGTTTTCCCAAAAAAGTAACTTTACATCAGGATTTTTCATTCCCCTTCAGAGAAACAATTACAATAATGCTATTTTCCCCAAACATTACAGGGCATGGGAATAAGGTACACTTACCAGATAGATTCTGATGGGAGAGTGATACACTTACCAGATAAACCCTGGTTCTGTGATAGGAGAGTGGTACACATACCAGATAGACCCTGGTTCTGTGATGGGAGAGTGATACACTTACCAGATAGACCCTGGTTCTGTGATAGGAGAGTGGTACACTTACCAGATAGACCCTGGTTATGTGATGGGGGAGTGATACACTTACCAGATAAACCCTGGTTCTGTGATAGGAGAGTGGTACACTTACCAGATAGACCCTGGTTATGTGATGGGGGAGTGATACACTTACCAGATAAACCCTGGTTCTGTGATAGGAGAGTGGTACACTTACCAGATAGACCCTGGTTATGTGATGGGAGAGTGATACACTTACCAGATAGACCCTGGTTCTGTGATGGGGGAGTGATACACTTACCAGATAGACCCTGGTTATGTGATGGGGGAGTGATACACTTACCAGATAGACCCTGGTTCTGTGATAGGGGAGTGATACACTTACCAGATAGACCCTGGTTCTGTGATGGGGGAGTGGTACACTTACCAGATAGACCCTGGTTCTGTGATGGGGGAGTGATACACTTACCAGATAGACCCTGGTTCTGTGATAGGAGAGTGGTACACTTACCAGATAGACCCTGGTTCTGTGATGGGGGAGTGATACACTTACCAGATAGACCCTGGTTCTGTGATGGGGGAGTGATACACTTACCAGATAGACCCTGGTTCTGTGATGGGGGAGTGATACACTTACCAGATAGACCCTGGTTCTGTGATGGGGGAGTGATACACTTACCAGATAGACCCTGGTTCTGTGATAGGAGAGTGGTACACTTACCAGATAGACCCTGGTTCTGTGATGGGGAGAGTGGTACTCTTACCAGATAGACCCTGGTTCTGTAATGGGGGAGTGATACACTTACCGGATAGACCCTGGTTCTGTGATAGGAGAGTGGTACACTTACCAGATAGACCCTGGTTCTGTGATAGGAGAGTGGTACACTTACCAGATAGACCCTGGTTCTGTGATAGGAGAGTGATACACTTACCAGATAGACCCTGGTTCTGTGATGGGAGAGTGATACACTTACCGGATAGACCCTGGTTCTGTGATGGGGGAGTGATACACTTACCAGATAGACCCTGGTTCTGTGATGGGGGAGTGATACACTTACCGGATAGACCCTGGTTCTGTGATGGGGGAGTGGTACACTTACCAGATAGACCCTGGTTCTGTGATGGGGGAGTGATACACTTACCAGAAAGATCCTGGTTCTGTGATGGGGGAGTGATACACTTACCAGAAAGATCCTGGTTCTGTGATTGGGGAGTGATACACTTACCAGATAGACCAAGGTTCTGTGATAGGAGAGTGGTACACTTACCAGATAGACCCTGGTTCTGTGATAGGAGAGTGGTACACTTACCAGATAGACCCTGGTTCTGTGATGGGAGAGTGATACACTTACCAGATAGACCCTGGTTCTGTGACGGGAGTCAGGTTCACTTACCAGATAGACCCTGGTTCTGTGATGGGAGTCAGGTACACTTACCGGGTACACCCTGGTTCTGTGAT
This sequence comes from Corbicula japonica, assembly GCA_038501625.1. Lineage (NCBI taxonomy): Eukaryota > Metazoa > Mollusca > Bivalvia > Venerida > Cyrenidae > Corbicula > Corbicula japonica. Next base: position 5,840,624 of record JAZAYU010000014.1, read on the forward strand.
GGGCGTCAGGTACACTTACCGGGTAGACCCTGGTTCTGTGACAGGGGTCAGGTACACTTACCAGATAGACCCTGGTTCTGTGATGGGAGTCAGGTACACTTACCAGATAGACCCTGGTTCTGTGACGGGCATCAGGTACACTTACCAGATAGACCCTGGTTCTGTGATGGGAGTCAGGTGACCTGTAGAGAAATATTCCACAACTCTCCAGCAAGGCACACACCATTTCAATGTTGTGATGGGAGAAGTTAAACAACAACATCTACAAGCAAACCAATATTCTAAATACATGTACTCGTATTAAGATAACTTGCACAATACATTAAATTTTATGCACATGAAATATTTAACATTTAAAAAAGGTGGTCATCGCAATTAAATTAAAGTTTCGAACAAGTGTGAATGGTAACATATGCACAAGATTTTGGTAAATTGTTTGTTTACTTACATTAAAAGCCTAGTCTTATAATTATATGAATTTTTACTGCTGTACATGTTGGAGGCAAAACCCTGCATGTGTCCAAGATTATAAATTTAGGACTTTATGCTCGGTTCTAAACTTAAGAAGGTGATTGGTCACACTGGAGACTGGACCCAATTTTAACCAAAAGGCTTTTTCATATACAGCTGGACATCTGTGTAAAACCATCAACTGCTAGGTAAGTTAATACTTTCTCAAAATATGGGTACCACCTATAAAAAACTTGCAAGTTTAGTAAATGGTACTTGGAGGAGTATTGTGACAATATACTTCGTAACATTAATAATAATGTTATAAAGTATAATTAATAATTCAGAAAATCTTACCTTTAGACAATGAAGAGCCTCGGACTTCGGGAACAGTTTGAATTTGACAAGCTCTCCTATAATAGACAGGAATATAACATTCTTATCCTTTTTTCATATGTACATCTTTTTATATGTATCAACAGTTAAATCAAAAGCCGTGACAGTACGAAAGCATTACATGTATAAAATTCACATCACAAGTATAACTTAACCATTCAAACTAAGTCATCTATGGTGGTATCATTTCATGCAAATTTTATTTCGTGCAGGGGCAAATGTGCAAATTCAAATCCAAGCACAATTTTACCATGTAATACTGTGTCTTATAAGATTATACAATTATGCAAATAAACGTTGATTCTATATCATGAAAAATAACATTTGCTTCTTCAGCAAAAAAAACTTCCACAAATTAAATATCAGAGTACTTCTTTTCTTGATATACTTTTTTCCAACTTTTAACACTTTACTCCATATAGGAATACATCCATGCATTTTGATTTGAATCTGCGATGTTTGCTTTTTTATTTATTATGTTATTTCTGACCAAAAAGCCAACAGATCAGATTCTAATAAGACGGCATGGATGTGCCGGCTGGTCTGGATCTACACTGGCTGCACGTGCCTAAACATAGGCATGGAGTTAACGGTTAAAAGCAACCTACAAATCTTACAGTTTTCAGCTTAGATTCTACATTGATCTGGTCCTTTTTCCTCACCTGAAATTCAAAATGGCAACATTGAAAATATTGTCATGGCAATACATGTGCATGTCATGAAAATATTGTGCAGCAATAACTGTGTCCCGGTTTTCATTTTCAGTGTTCTATGTTGTGTATGTAACAAAGAATGTAATACAAAAGCTTTATTCTCCATAGATTTTTATCACATAGCAACAGTTTATACCATATCAGATGGCACACATCCATGCCACATCTGATCAGGATCTTCACTGTTCACACTTACATTAATTAGGTTTCTTCGAACCAAGTAACAAACACTGTGGATCCAGACAAATTACATATCTGAGCTAATGCTCACTAGTGAAAACTCCACTTTGCGAAATATGACTTTCATAAAGGTAATTTGCATGTTTCATATGTATAAAGTGTGTCAAAATTTTCTGAATATTTACCTATATATAAAATATAAATAGATAAATATATAAAATATCAGGCTGCTGCATGTTATAACTGCTTGGAAAACTGCGACGGACATTGTGCATGTATGTCAACTATGTGTATATTCTAAGTATTTGGTAAACAGGAAGTAGGTGAGCAAGGAGCATAAAATCGCTTTACACCATATGGGACTATATGATAAAGCAATATGCAAAATATCAGGCTGATGCATGTTATAGTTGCTTAGAAAACTGCGACGGAAATTGTGCATGTTTGTCACGTATGTGTAAAAACCTAAGTATTTGGTCAACAGGAAGTAGATGAGCAAGGAGAATAAAATCGCTTTACACTATATGGGACTATAGGATAAAGCAATATGTTAAAGTTGCATAGAAAAATATCAGGCTGCTACATGTTATAGTTGCTTAGAAAACTGCGACGGAAAATGTGCATGTTTGTCAACAGGAAGGAGGCAAGGAGCATAAAATGGCTTTACACCATATGGGACAAAAGGATAAAGCAAGATGCAAAATATCACGCTGCTGCATGTTATACTTGCTTAGAAAACTGTGACGGAAATTGTGCATGTTTGTCAACTTTGTGTAAAAATCAAAGTATTCGGTGAACAGGTAGTAGATGAGCAAGGAGCATAAAATTCTTTACACTATATGGGACTATAGGATAAAGCAATATGCAAAATATCACGCTGCTACATGTAATAGTTGCTTAGAAAGCTATGACGGAAAATAAGCATGTTTGTCAACTATGTGTTAAAATCTAAGTATTTGGTAAACAGAAAGTAGATTGAGGAAAGAGCAGAAAATGGCTGTACTCACTTTAAAGTGAGTAAATTAATTATTTCCTTATCTCATAATACGTAAAAACACAAACAAAAATAGGATTAGATTGTTGTATTCAGCGGTTATATACATTAAATTTTCAAATGTCTGTATAGTCCAAGTGCATGTTGCGCAAAAACTGTCCAAATGGATATAGAATCAGAGGACCTTGTCGTTTGCGAACCGTCCGAATGAATAGCCGACATCAGTAGCTCTGGCGTTTTAGCTGTCCAGCAGACGATCTCGAAAACTTTAACCACATCTGGATAAAGCTTCATCTAATAGTACCACTCGAACATGAAACTAGTGAATGGCCTTAAAAGTATGGCTTAAAAAGTTACGACTACGCATAATCAGGGATTAGCGCAATCATAAACTACCCAGTTGAAACAGGTAGATAATTGCTTTGCATTTTAAATAATGTGTAATAGGTGTGAAATACAACAAAGAGCACCGACAATAGGCTTTATTGTTTCCTGTTTCAGGTTTGTGAATAATAATAAAAGCTGTGCTAAGGTGTTTAATTATACGGTACTCTATTTTTATAGATTTAGTACTTGAGGTTATTTTGTGACTATAAACTGTTGAAGGTTTATAAAATACAAGAAGTTAATGTTAATAAAAAGGGAATTAACTCTATAAGTTCTCTGCGTTCCTTGAAGAGTGATCTGCCTTGATGGGTACGCACATGGAAGCGCATACCAGTAAGATAGCCACTCGCTCGAACTGGCCATGTAGAAATTATGAAATAGAGGATATTATGAAGATATTTTGGCATTTAACAAGCTTAAATTAATTATAGATACAGGTTTTGTGTTTTCTGGGTATTGAGAATATATTTGTTTAATAACTATTAGAAACCAAAAGCAGCCATGTGATATCAGTGTGATCCAGGTAGAAAGTATGAAATAAGTCGCTTTTCTTTAAGGCATTATTTCTTATGGTACGAAAGAATGTTTCGCATGCAAAAAATAATGTTCAACCAACATTTTTGTCGTTTCCCTCTTTTTAAGCAGGGGACGACCAATTATTGTCATCCGAGAGACTCTGAAATTGTCGATGTTGGTAAAAACTTCTAACACAAAACACATACAACATAAACTTGACACCCGGGGCTACACAATAACGGCACCGATGGCTGTGTTCTCAAACACATATAACATAAAATTGGAACCCGGGGTCCACAGAACAAAGGCACCGGGGTCGTGTTCTCAAACACATACAACATAAACTTGGCACCGGGGGCCACACAACAACGGCACTGGGGCCGTGCTCTTTAACACATACAACATAAACTTGGAACCGGGGGCCACACAACAACGGCACTGGGGCCGTGCTCTTTAACATATACAACATAAACTTGGCACCGGGGTCTACACAACAACGGCACCGGTTGCCGTATTCTCAAACACATACACCATAAACTTGGCGTCGGGGGCCACACAACAACGGCATCGGTGGCCGTGTTCTTAAACACATACAACATAAACTTGGCACCGGGGGCCTCAAAACAACGGCACAGGGGGCCGTGTTCTCAAACACATACAACATAAACTTGACACCGGGGGCCGCACAACAACGGCGTCTGGGGCCGTGTTCTCAAACACATACAACATAAACTTTGCATCGGGGGCCACACAAAAACGGCAGCGGGGCCGTTTTCTCAAACACATACAACATAAACTTGGCACCGGTGGCCACACAACAACGGCAACGGGAGCCGTGTTCTCAAACACATACAACATAAACTTTGCACCAGGGTGCACACAACAACGGCAGCTGGAGCTGGACCGTGTTCTCAAACACATACACCATAAACTGGGCACCAGAAGCCACACAACAACGGCACCGGGGGCCGTGTTCTTTCATACAACAGACAAAACTTGCCACCTGGGGCCGCAACAACAACAGGGGCCGTGTGTCAAACAAATACAACACACATAGCCACTGTTTCACATGACAACAGCACTTAGTGTTATCTTTAAATAAAGCAACTTAGAAAAACAAATATTTAGTAATCGTTACTTTTTCAACATTATAACTACCCATAATATTCTATTCAATAAAATAATAATTTCTAACTCGATCATGTTAACATTAATAGCATTTTCTCAGCGATGCAAATACCAAAAGATAATATTTTCTACATAACAAATCCAGACTCAATGATACTGCCTATAAGATGTCTTTCGCATTTACCATGTCACTGAAAGAGCCTCTCACTAGTCTTATTGTTTGCACTCACCGTAGCTTCACCGGAGCGAAAAAAAATTGGAATGCAAAATTATTCTTATCATAACACTAAAAATGTCAGTTTTTGCTTTGAAAAATCATTAAAGGTTGAATAAGACAGCTGTTTATTACATTCTGAGACTCTTAGTGTTTACCCTAGTTTTTCAACCAATCACAATGCTTTATTTTTATGTTTATTACATTCTCTAAGAAAGCCCTCATCGCATTTTTTTACAAAAAAAATATAGTGATCTAAAAATAAATTCCGAATAATGTTTCAATATTTTAGAACAAATAATATAACTTTATAATAGTCTAACTAGAAAGTAGATCTACCCGTTAACAAAGCTTGTTTCCTGCTCTTGACGGTGCGGGTTAGCTCCCAGAGGCACCATCATCTTAAATATCTGTCGTCGATTTAGGAATATAAAAATTCACAGTAAGTTTCAGAAAACTTAATGACCTACCTTTTAATACCCAGTACTTTACTAATACTACAGAAACCAGCAAATGCTAAAATAGATTCTAACATAATTTTTATGATATATCCTAAGGAACAGTCTTTCAAAGCGAAGTTAAATAAAAGTGTTAGCCATTTCAGTAGTAAGTAGTTCTTTCTTGCAAACAGGCTTAGCTATCTTACGAATGCATCCAGAGAGACACATTTTCAACAAATCTTTTATAATCTTCGATAAATACATAGCCGGCGACGACAGACTGCATAAATGGTTTACTTTTGATCTCAGAAAACAGCATCAGGATCTTCAAAAATGGCGTGGCAAACACTGGCAACCCCCTTCCATTTATCAGTATGGAGGACGTCATATATTGGCAAGAGTAAAAAATACATAAAAACAACCATTACGTGATCTTACCGGAAGAAAACTCTGCATTATACAAGTGGTTTACGTTACGGGCTCAAAAGGCACATCGAAGGCACAAATATTATAAACAAATCAAATCGCAGATTCTACAAATTATCATTTCTTACAACTGACTGTTTTTAATGTAAGAGTCGTTTGTTTAAAAAAAACAACAAAGAATAAAACAAAACTGCCAAAATTAATTATATTCTTAATAGGAAAGGTACAGCCTTCTCAATTATAACTATACACGTTTTCCTTATGCATATGTAAATATAACGGTGCATCTATCCGTCATTAGTTACTAGTCATGTTTTAAAAGGCCCATCTGATTGTTAAACGACATCTATCAATTTCAATCACTAAATCACTGCGGGATACCGTATCCCGGATATTGCTCGATTTAATGAGGAGTTTCATCACATTTCGCGACTGTAAACGGAGAACACAGGTACGTTTAGCGCCTATATTTTCCAACTACTTGCTATTTCATTGATTTTAATTGGTTTGAAATGTTTTCCGGTAGTATTTGTATCACTGGAAGACATCACAGCAGAACAGGTTTTTGTAAAATTGATTAAATTACCCCTTAACGATCGGCTGCTCACTCGAAAATATTGACCTCGATGACTAAATAATCGTCAGAAATGATTATATAACTAAAAACAAAAAAATTGAATCGAGCATTTTTTTTCTCTTCTTAGCCCAAGTATGTTAAGTCCAAATTTCAGAAAAGAAAAATGAAACCCCAAAACGTTACAGACCCAAAAAGAAACAAAAAAGTGTACCGAGTATTGATTTTTAGTGTACCGAGTGTTGCTCATTAGCTCATTTTTAGTGTAAAATCGAGCAATATCCGGGATACGGTAAAATGCAATATCAAATAAAAAATGAAACATGTATCAACGACAAAATTATTTTAAATACATAAATCTGCCTCATAGATTTTCAAACAATATTGCTTAATTTCTATCACTTATTGAAATATAAAATAAAGGAAATGAAACAATAAATTTTATAAACGACAAAATTAGATTGTATGTATAAATCTGTGCGTGATTGCTTGTCTATAATTGCCGGTTTTTTTGCATATAGGCGAGTTAGATATGCACAAGTCTAAACTCTGTTCACGTTGAAGTTTTAGGGCACTCCTCGCGCTCACAACGTAACCTACAGAGACATAGATTTCGTCAGTCGATTTATATAGAAAAGATAAAGGTAAGTTGTTTCTTTTCAAATAAAACAACCATGTTTAATTCAAAAATGTCAACGCAGACACATCTTCTTGTGATACATAGATGCCCCCACAGCTGCGACATTTGTAAACAATAAAGGGCCATAACTAGTAAAAATTGCCGCAGGAAAAATTCCTTTCTTTACGATCATCTGCTCATCCTGATTGATTATCTGAGCAAGATTGAAAGAAATCCACCTGATAGTTTAAGAGGAGTTGATGCCAGTTGACAGAGTTGGGAGGATGTATGTACTGACAGACAGACGAGTGCAACTCTATAGTCTTAAGATGATTTTAATATTTATGTTCTTAAATAGAAATAGATATTTTCAGTTTTGATTTCATTTATCAAATTATCTGTGACTTTGTGTGAATCATAACTATTGTTGTTTAGTATATATCTGAACACTGGGAAATGGGGTAGTTTGTTGCTTTCAATAAAATTTTGTAGCACAACCGAGATTTAAGTTAAACAAACACCAGTTTTTATAATTTAATATTAATTGCAAGATATTATCAAAAATTTGTCACAATTACTTTGTAAGTAGTTAAAACAAACATAACCTCACAAATACAATTTTAACACCTTTACTAATCATCAGACCTTCTATCATTGCATACGAGACCATTAAAAGATTTACACAACAGAACTAAATAACCAGAATCAACCAAAATCAAGTAACTTGTTAATTTCTATTATTTAAAAACAGGCGGTTTCTGAAATACTCATATATAACACAAAGTTTTCTACATAAAAAACGTGTTTACACAAAAAAGTGCAACGTATCTGTAGCATTTACACTTTTTTAAAAGCCAAGATTTAAACAGTCGATTATGTTTTATTTTCTTAAACAAACACTTTTTATTCTGAAATAATCAAACACTAAAAGAGGATCATGGAGAATGCAGTCAGGTATCTGAAGGTTGTCTGATGGTTGAATTCACTGTATAGAGTCTGCACATACAGCTTTAGCAGTTGGGAACCATCAAATAGTCATTTGAGAATATGACTTTGTAGTTCCAGCAACTCCTTCCCCATAACATTATGCACAATTCAACTTGTGTGTCTGCCTCAGCGCTTCCTGCAATTTCCAGAAACAAAAACATGTATGATAAACCACACTAGTGTTTAATGTTTAAGCTATACTGTAATAATTTATCTAAAGGACAATGCTGGAAGATAGATTTGAAAAAGATGGAAAAAAATCCATATTAAGCTTTTGTGACATGTATTGAATTTTTATAGTATTCTTAAGCTGGATTAGTCATCATTAACCGGTTACTTCATGGGATGTGGCAGTTATCCTATAGGTGACCTGCGTAGATCTAGATCAGCAAGCACATCCGTGCCGCCTCAACAGGATCTTTACTGGTACTTTAAGATTTGTTAGGTCATTTCTGACCAAGAAGCAAACAGTGTAGATACTGTTCAGACAGCAGCTGATGCGGATATACATTGTAAGCACATACAATCAAAGTCGTCACGACTCGTGTCTTTAGAGTTAAGGGTTACTCAGTATTTTGTAACATGATAATAATCTGTGCCTGACGTCATAAAAACTGCACAAATAAAATTTTCCAATAAACTGAAACTAATATCATAATGAGACATAGATATCAAAATAGTCATTGCTTGAATAAATTTTCACAAAATGATCATAAAACAAGGTTAGATAATGGTTATAATTGCCGCATTCATTACATTTCTTAAATCTAGCATTAATTTGGTTTAATGTCAATCCATAGTGTTATGTTTATAAAAATAAATGGACCTTATTGTAAATTAATATAAACAAGTTAGTGAAATATGGGCAGTACCAAAAACCGAAATGAAATGAGCATACTTGGAACCAAATATTTCATCAGCGTCGGGTGCTCCCTTTGGATGTTGATAACGAACCCGCCTCTCTCTGTTGTTGTTTACCAACAATGGTCGATTCAACGATGCTAACATTTCTAAACAGAAAGGTTCAAACATTTAAACATAACAATAAGCTTTGCGCTCCATTTTCCATAAATTCTTTTAGACTATTTGATATTTTTTGTCAGTGTCTTAATCCTACAATTTGTGTAACGTGTCACAAATTCTCGAACTTGCTTTCTCATTATTATGTAGTCGCACACAAGTTGACCCTTTTCTTCATATATAGAGGTTTATTCACATCAGCAACCGGTGTAGATTCAGATCCCCTGGCACATCTGTGCCATCTAATCTGGATCTAAACTGGTTGCTTCTTTGTCAGGAGTAATGGCAAAACAGTGTAGATGGTGATCAGACAGCACATGTGCCGATCGATCTCCATCCACACTGTTCACCCACGCAATTTTATTCATGAATTTATGTGGTAAAGGATTAAGTATCCACAAATTTAATATTTCAAACGCAACTTTGTGGGTAAAGGTCAGACATTAATACTGTCAAAATGTATCACAAAGACTTTGGTTTTCAATTTTTCTTTTTAAACCATGTTTTTCCATGTTAACAATTTTAAATGGATGTTAGTATTATTATGTTCTCCAAAAAATTCTATACTAAATCAAACAAGAGGGTCCATATGACCCTGGGTCGCTCACCTGTCAACAACTGCTCAATGCTTGCAAGAGTTTTGTACAAGTATGGTTAAATCAAATCAAAAAATAAATCTGCTATTGTGAAAAGGTCAAAAAAGCTTACTTTGGCTCTTTCAAGGGCCATAACTCTGGAAACCATTTTGGAATCTATGCATAAACATTCTGACCAAGTTTGAAGAAGATCCCATTAAAATTTAGAGCCCTATGGTGCAGACAAGCTTTTTCTTTGATTTGACCTAGTGACCTAGTTTTAAGGTTCACATAGCCCAGTTCCGAAGTTGATCAAGATGTCATTGAGAATCTCATTCTGATGAAGTTTAAAGAAGATCGCACCAAAATTAAGACTGCTAGAGTCTGACAAGCTTTTTCTATAATTTGACCTAGTGACCTAGATTTCAAGGTCACATGACCAAGTTTCGAAATTGAAGTAGATGTCATTGAGATAAACAATCTGGCCAAGTTAAAAGAAGATCCCATCAAAATTAGGACCGCTAGAGTGCTGACAAGCTTTTTCTATACTTTGACCTAGTAACCTAGATTTCAATGGCCAAATCACCAAGTTTCAATCATGACCTAAATATCATTGAGATAAACATTCTGACCAAGTTTAAACAAGATCGCACCAAAATTAAGACCCCAAGTGTGCAGACAAGCTTTTTTTTTAAATTTGACCTTCTGACCTAGTTTTAAGGGTCATATGACTCAGTTTCGAACCTGATCTAGATATCATTGAGATTAAAATTCTGACCAAGTTTGAAGGAGATTGCACCAACATTAAGACTGTAAAGAGTGCAGACAAGCTTTTACTATAATTTGACCTAGTGACCTAGATTTCAAGGTTACATGGCCCAGTTCCGAACTTGACCTAGATATCATTGAGATAGACATTCTGACCAAGTTTAAAGAAGATAGCACCAAAATTACGTCCGCTAGAGTGCGGACAAGCTTTTTTTATAATTTGACCTAGTGACCTAGATTTCAAGGTTACATGACCCAGTTTCAAACTTGACCTAGATATCATCAAGATAAACATTCTGACCAAGTTTAAAGAAGAAAGCACCAAAATTATGACCGCTAGGGTGCGGACAAGCTTTTTTCTTTTATTTAACCTAGTGACCTAGTTTTTAGGGTCACATGACCCAGTTTCGAAATACATCTACATATCATTGAGATAAACATTCTGACCAAGTTTGAAGAAGATTGGACTAAAATTACAACCGCTAGAGTGCGAACAACAATTGTGAATGGACGGACGGACAACGGACGAAGTCCCCACACAAAAGCTCAACCTGTCACTATGTGACAGGTGAGCTAAATATGAGAGAGACAAGGTTTTGCTAATGAATATACTACAGAAAATCTTCCAAATATAAGTCAATAATTCTTCTTATTTTGAAGAAAATTCTGTGATTTAAGTTTACATTTTAAAGATAAAACCACCAACAGACTGCAATATTTGGACAAGAATGGTTACTATGGTTACCCTGATAGTCTTCCTCTTCTTGTCTCTCATGGATACCCAGAACTACCTGCTTCATGCGTTCCTTCTCTTGACGCTCTGCCTAAAATGTTCAAAAATATAATTACCTAAGAGAAAAATAGCATATCAAATTTTGAGTTCTGCTCATGTGAGAGAGAAAGTTAAAATTTTTACCCAACAGTCCTTCCTTTAACAGTCTTCTAGCTGCAAAACTTGAACCAAGATAATTATACAGTATTGGTTTCTATGTTCCAGTTTTAACATAGTGCCAACAAAACAATACAGTAATAAAAAAAACCCCCAAAATTACAGCATCTATATTAACCCTTTCCTCCCCATATACACATTTTTTATGCATGTGCTACCAGTGTAGATCCAGATCAGCCGGCACATCCACGCTGTCTGATCAGGATCTGCACTGGTCACATTTTGGTCAGAAATAACCTAATGACTAAAAAACTGAACAGTGCAGATCCTGATCAGATGTGCCGGCTGATCTGGATCTAAACTGTTTGCCCATGCAATAAAGGTTTATCTATGGTGGAAGGGGTTATTTGGTTTTCAGAATAAATATCTTGAAGAATAACTGGTACACATACCTCCTCCCTTTCTTTAAATTTTGTTGCAAACTCTGCTGTCACTGGAACATTGAGATCTGAGAACTGAAACACAAAATATGTCATAAATAACATATTATGAACATTTGAATCCAATATATGGTTGTTGTGTGCCAAAATGACATGCCAAGCTTAAAGTAACTTACCCCTATACTCCCTATATATCGGGGTTTATCACATGCGCCACATCCGAACTGTCCACTTTTGATTCATTTTGTTATTTTGAAGTATGTAGTGACCAGCGTAGATCCAGATCAGAAGGCAAGATATAACCGCTGAACTGATCTACAATGTTCATGCACGAAAGAAACTCGAATGTGTCATCGGACACTGATGCCCCCACTGCTGCAACAAAATTTGTAATAACAAAGGGCCATTACTCTTATAAAAATAGTCACAGGAAAAAAATCCTTTCTTTACGATCTTCTTCACATCCTGCTTGATCATCTGTGCAAGTTTGAAAGAAATCCGCCTTAAAGTTTAGGAATTGTTGATGCATCAGGATTTGGGGACATATGGAGGGATATACGGATGAACAGATAGATGGACGGACGAGTGCAACTCTATATGCCTCCCCCTTTGTGGGGGCACAATTAAAACCTGTATATAAGAAGGAAACGGTAAATACATGTATTCATGAAAGACCATGCAATTATGTCATAGGGTTGCAACATCTTGCAGCATTTGTATTGGAGGGAAATCGAGTTTCCAATTTAATAAACTAAATTATAAATTCAGTTAAAGTTCTCCAATTAGCCAATTTAAATACCCTCATCCTATTTTAAAGTTGGTCAGTCAATCAGACAATACATGTAGTTATAAAATTTGGTCCTCCAAATCTGGTAAAACTGGATCAGTTAGATTTTATTTTAAAAGTATGTCAATGACGTTGAGTTGAGTTATACACCTGATGATGGGAGAAACTTTTAACAAAAAGATAGGCAATGTACAGTCACTAGCAAATTATCATAAATATATCATACAGATGTATCTTTAAAAAAGGGCACAAACATTTCTCTTTTTATTGAATTTCATTAGACTGTTATTTAAGGAACTTGTTTCATAAATCTAAAATTTTTGAAGTCTTTTATATATTGGTAGTATCAAATCTGTGCAAACCTGTTGTTTGTTGCCTCTTCTGGTGATCAAGGTGAACTTTATGGTGTTGTCCTGCACTGGCTCGGGATTTAACTCTGTAATACAATTGTATTTCAACAATCAAAATGTTGAGATTGGATCACGTAAATTAAGTTTTTTTATTTCTAGGTTCCTTTCAATAAACCACAATGTCAAATTTTCATACAAGACTGCATTAAGTGCACAAGAAAAGGATGAAATTATCAAGTGTTTTCAAATATCAAAGTTTTTAGCATAAGCTGAAGAAGATCTATAAACAAAGAAAATTTTATGTTATAACAATACAGCTAATTTATGAGTGAAATATTTAAAGCCAAAGGTGTTACTTACACCGTTAAATCCATCAAACAAGCCTAAAATTAATTGATTATTAAAGAAAATGTGAAATTCACACCTTTATAGTCATTAATAGCCATTATACAGTGGTACAATTAATACATTATACAATAATAAATTGATCTGTAATTTTTTTAAAACAATCAAAATGCGAAAAAATATAATTATTGGCAAATCACGCAAATCTCACCAAACTTTTTCTTGCTGCCCTTCAGATTTGCAGGCACTGGTACATCAAACTGGGGAACTTTGATGGATTCATTATTTCTCGCCTTTGATGTATCTTCTAACATCTTATCAAAAGCAGCCATAAAATCGTTATCTTCCTGGCATTCTATACGCTTCAGGTTTGACTTTACAACAAGCTAAACAATTTAAAAACATTGTCAACAACAGGGCATATATATTTTAGGCATTAACAAACTTCTGTTCAAAGCCATCCATTTGGTCAGACAAAAAATGCAGTCCAACTGGCCAAGAAGTTATCTGACAGAAAATTTTTCTTGAACTGTCAGATATAATAATTTTAAAATAAGACAGGTAATCATTCTAACAGCCAGTCACAACAGTTGTTATCAACCTTGAACAAAATAGCGCATAGGAAGGTCATTATAAACATATTTTAGAGCATATACTTGAAACTCTCACAAATTGAGGGAATTTGCAAAACTGGGAGACCAGTCTGAGAGTTTCTTTAAGCTGTTAGATGATTTGAACAAAACAGAAATTAAGGTCATCCATAATTTCCTTCATTGTTACTATACCTCTGTACAACCAACAAACCCAATCTCCCCCCCCCCCCCCCAAATTTCAATGAACACACTTGGAACCAATAAACAAACACACTTGGTACTAGTTGTTGACATACCGCATCATCCTCATTCAGGTCATGGTCTGTGTCCATATCTTCATCATCAGCCTCCTGTTCATAGTCCCCATCCTCTCCCTCAGATACTGTATGCCGCTGGGTCTCCTACAATATTGTAACAGTACTGAGAACTCAGTATTTTGAGAATAAAAAGCTTGATTTTAAATGCAACTAAAAGTAATGTTTCTAGAAAACTGAGCACACACAACTTATTTCAGGCAAGACAATATTAGAAGGATCTTAAAATTATCTACTTTTTTCTCATTAACTAATAATGTTACTTTGTTACACACTTGCTCATTTTGACAAAAATGTGTGTCCATTACATTTATTTAGCAGGTAAATCAATTGTTGCTGGGAACCAGTTAAGTAATTAAGCAGGTTCATCGCCTGTTGCTGAGAACCAGTTAAATAATTAGGCTGGTTTATCACCTGTTACTGGGAACCAGTTAAGTAATTAAGCTGGTTATTCACCTATTGCCAGGTTCCAGTTAAGTAATTAAGCTCGTTATTCATCTGTTGCAAGGAACCAGTTCAGTAATTAAGCTGGTTAATGACCTGTTGCTGGGAGCCAGTTAAGTAATGAAGCTGGATAATCACATTAAGCTGACCTTTCATCTATCGATAGGAACCAGTTAAATGATTAAGCTGGTTATTCAATATTGCTGGGAACCAGTTTAGTAATTAAGCTGGTTAATCACCTGTTGCTGGGGACCAGTTAAGTAATTAAGTTTGTTATTTAAGAAATAATCAATAGCTTCCGGTGAATTATCGCAGGATAATTCACGGGACGAAGTTCAGATGCGTAAGGATATATCACGAGGGGCGTAGCCCCGAGTGATATATATCTACGCAGCTGAACGACGCCCCGTGAATTATCCTGCGATAATTCACCGGAAACTATTGATTATTTCAATTCTAACACGACACATCTGACTGAATAAGCGTAATAATCATAACTCAATTTTAGCGCGTCATAATAAACGGAAATTGGTTTTAAGGTCGGCAGTTAGTGTTTACTCCCTAAACATCTCCAAAATTCAAAAACTGATAATAATAAAAAGATTAAATGACAAACTTGAATACATATCCATCCAACCGCGCATCAAGCACTCTCTAGTCGTCGTTCGAACCGTTTTTGTCATTCCAACGAGTTAATACTGCACCAGAAAATAACATGTAAACAACGGAAATGACGTGACGTCGTTAAAATGGCGCGTTAACGTCACCTTAACGTTGCCGCAAAATTGCGGAAAATAATTATGGTATTTCATCTAAATATATAAAATAAACATTATTCTATAACTGTGGTATCATCATATTACGCCCGGGTAAACAATTCGCGTATTTTTTGCTTTCTTAAATGCGCGAAATTAAATCCCAGCGAAAAATACAATTGTCACGTGATAAGTTTATACCGACAGGTAATTAGTAATAGCCGTGAATTATCGTGTAATAATTCACAGCAAATTCAATGGGAAAAACGTCAAGTCGTGTTAGAATTACCTATTGCTATGATCAGTTAAGTAATTAAGCTGGATATTCACCTGTTGCTGAGAACCAGTTAATTAATTAGCTGAATAAACACCTGTTGCTGGGAACCAATTAAGTAATTAAGCTGATTAATCACCTGTTGCTGGGAACCAGTTAAGTCACTCTGACTCTGACTATTCTGGCTGTTCTCACTTTCTTCCTCCTCGTATTTTCTCCGGTCTTGCTGACTAGCATCACTGATTTCTTCCGACTCCTGAATAGTTGTCAGTCCCCCTTCCTCCATATCAACCCCAGCTTCCTGCTCCTCTGTGTCCAAAATGGGCAATATTGCAGCTGTAACAAATTGTAAACATACCCATTCAAACTTTCTGATAAGTAGAGAGGGCGTGCTAAAAAACTAGTATTTTCCAAATCAACTATCTTAGCTTATTTACTAATGAAGTCTAAGTAAAATAACCAGTTACCAATGTCGTGCAGTGATGATAACATATATCAGGGCTATCTGATCAACCTTTTTGGGGATTGTCCTGGTTAGCTCAATTGGTTGCATTGCCCGAATTGCAAGGCCGGGCGCTGTAGCTGTGATGGTGTGTGTTCACTCCCAGGTACGGTCAAAATCATTTGGAACATTCATTTACTAAACATTTTTCACTGGATTTAAACCAGCTCTCATATGAACAAACAAGTACAAATTGTCTTGTTGAAATAGCCCTAACCTACCCATCAACCTAACAATATTGCATGCAAAAGCACACAAATAAGAAGTTACAGCATTGTCGGGCAAAATGGGTGAAACAAGACTCACCGATCTTGGGTTTGTACTCGTTCTCCAACTCCTCACATGCTGCGCTGGCTTCCTCGAAGCTGGTATGCAGCTTCATCTTAGGTCGCACCGCCTCAAACGTATCCTGCATCAGGTTCATTACATCTACTGGGAATGGCCGGTTCTCGTTCCATATAGAGGAGTTTTTCTTGAACCAGTAGTACCGCTGTGAAAGTATAATGCAGACCCTATATATTGCTATGCTATAGAGTTGGGACAGCCAAGTTGACGACAAAGTGAATGATGGCACATTCTTTATTTGCAGGATCGACATTGTTCACTATTATTAAAAAACTTAACCTATGAAAATCAAATGAACAAGAAATGCGCGTCGACTTTCCAATCTGTGACAAATATTTCAGGGTTAACTGATTAATAGCAGATCCTCTTGTAACATTTTCGACTTTGGAACACCAGTAGTACCAGTTCTTACTGAGCTGCCATTTCTGCCTTTAGATTTGAATGATAGAAACAATGCCATTGGTTGGCAACCTTAAGACAGCAAAGGTAGTTGAGCTTTTCCAGTCGAAATGGAACTAGTAAGACACATTCCTAGCGACCAAACCTAGTGCAATTAGAGACCCCAGGCAGCTAATGACACCATTGATTGGTACCAATAAAAAAAAACTCTGAATGTACCTTTGCCGTTTTCTCTATGGGATAAGGCTGTTAACTTATCCATGGGCAAACAATTTAGCTCCAGATCACATCCTAGCTATCAGATCAGGATCTACACTGTTAGCTTTTTGATTCTTTTGGCTATTTCTAACAAAAAGCAATAAGTGAAGATCCAAATGAGATGGCACAGATGTGCAGATCTATATTTACACTCTTTGCACATGGATTCAAACTAGTGTACATGTTTATCGAATGATAATGACACAATGACAATAATATGATTTCAGCAACATTACCTGAAAATACACCAGAAAGCAGTCAAGCTTTCTTTTGCTGGATCCTTTATCGAAGTATTGGCCACAGGTTTCTAGGACAACACAGACAAGACGAATCCTGAAGAGATGTTCCGGAGGTTCTAGGATTGAGAGCTCATCCTCTGAAACAACAAATACATAAATATAACAGACACCTAAATATTGTAGTCTAGTATTGAAGTCACCCCATTTTTTTTTCAAAAGATGACGGCAGATTCTACCATCCTGTAGTTATACAGTATACTCACGGTTAGTGGCCACTCCGAAGGTTATGAATGAATACAGAGTTTTCAAGATGACGGCAGATTCTACCATCCTGTAGTTATACAGTATACTCATGATTAGTGGCCACTACGAAGGTTATGAATGAATACAGAGTTTTGAAGATGACGGCAGATCCTACCATCCTGTAGTTATACAGTATACTCATGATTAGTGGCCACTACAAAGGTTATGAATGAATACAGAGTTTTGAAGATGACGGCAGATCCTACCATCCTGTAGTTATACAGTATACTCACGATAAGTGGCCACTACGAAGGTTATGAATGAATACAGAGTTTTGAAGATGACTGCAGATTCTACCATCCGGTAGTTGAACAGTATACACACGATTAGTGGCCACTCCAAAGGTCATGAATGAATAGAGAGTTTTGAAGATGACGACGGATTCTACCATCCTGTAGTAATACAGCATACTCATGATTAGTGGCCACTCCGACGGTAATGAATGAATAGAGTGTTTTGAAGATGACGGCGGATTCTACCATCCGGTAGTTATACAGTATACTCACGATTAGTGGCCACTCCAAAGGTAATGAATGAATAGAGAGTTTTGAAGATGACAACGGATTCTACGATCTTGTAGTTATACAGTATACTCACGATTTGTGGCAACCCCGAAGGTAAAGAATAAATAGAGAGTTTTGAAGATGACAACGGATTCTACGATCTTGTAGTTATACAGTATACTCATGATTTGTGGCCACTCCGAAGGTAATGAATGAATAGAGAGTTTTGAAGATGACAACGGATTCTACGATCTTGTAGTTATACAGTATACTCATGATTTATGGCCACTCCGAAGGTAATGAATGAATAGAGAGTTTTGAAGGTGACGGCGGATTCTACCATCCGGTAGTTATACAGTATACTCAAGATTAGTGGCCACTCCGAAAGGTTATGAATGAATACAGAGTTTTGAAGATGACGGCGGATTCTACCATCCTGTAGTTATACAGTATACTCACAGTTAGTGGCCACTCTGAAGGTAATGAATGAATAGAGAGTTTTGAAGATGACGGCGGATTCTACTATCCTGTAGTTATACAGTATACTCGCGTTTAGTGGCCACTCCGAAGGTAATGAATGAATAGAGAGTTTTAAAGATGACGGCGGATTCTACCATCCTGTAGTTATACAGTATACTCACGGTTAGTGGCCACTCCGAAGGTAATGAATGAATAAAGAGTTTTGAAGATGACTGCAGATTCTACCATCCTGTAGTTATACAGTATACTCACGGTTAGTGGCCATTCCGAAGGTAATGAATGAATAGAGAGTTTTGAAGATGATGGCAGATTCTACCATCCTGTAGTTATACAGTATACTCATGATTAGTGGTCACTCCGAAAGTAATGAATGAATAGAGAGTTTTGAAGATGACTGCAGATTCTACCATCCTGTAGTTATACAGTATACTCACGGTTAGTGGCCACTCCGAAGGTAATGAATGAATAAAGAGTTTTGAAGATGACTGCAGATTCTACCATCCTGTAGTTATACAGTATACTCACGGTTAGTGGCCACTCTGAAGGTAATGAATGAATAAAGAGTTTTGAAGATGACTGCAGATTTTACCATCCTGTAGTTATACAGTATACTCACGATTAGTGGCAACTCCGAAGGTAATGAATGAATAGAGAGTTTTGAAGATGACAGCGGACTCTACCATCCTGTAGTTATACAGTATACTCACGATTAGTGGAAACTCCGAAGGTAATGAATGAATAGCGTGTTTTGAAGATAACGGCGGATTCTACCATCCTGTAGTTATACAGTATACTCACGATTAGTAGCCACTCCAAAAGTAATAAATGAATATAGAGTTTTGAAGATGATGGCAGATTCTACCATCCTGTAGTTTTACAGTATACTCACGGTTAGTGGCCACTCCGAAGGTAATAAATGAATAGAGGGTTTTGAAGATGACGGCCGATTCTACCATCCTGTAGTTATACAGCTCTCCCAGATACTTCACACAGCTCACACGTCTCTGGTTGTACTTAGGGTGATTTATCTACAAAGACAGGTAACAAAACAATAAGCTCACTGTTATTGTTCAATCTGTTTGTTTTAACATGCATTTTAGGTTTCTTTAAGGGCAATGAGCAGGAATTAGTGCAGACAAAAGTAAAATATGACGACAGAGAATTGATCTTCATTTCCCTAGTAAAATTATTTTAAACTCTCCCAACAAAGACTGAAAAATGGTTCAGGCAAGAAAAGTGGAACGAAAAACTGACGACCGAACAAACTGATGGAAGGAGGCATGGATTTTAATTTTTAACAATATTTCACTATATTTCACTTAAAAGCCATATGTATGTTAACTGTTAGAAAACTTGTCTGTAGCAAGCAACATAATGACAGATAACTACATACCTCCATTCCAAGCCGGATGTCTTCCAGTACCCCATCCACAACCTGTATTGCTACAGTTTCCTGTAACAGAAATATACATAGCAGTTAGCCATTAGATGTTGTTCCACATTTCTGTCGGATGTCTTCCAGTACCCCGTCCACAACCTGTATTGCTACAGTTTCCTGTAACAGAAATATACATAGCAGTTAGCCATTAGATGTTGTTCCACATTTCTGCCGGATGTCTTCCATTAACTGATCCACAACCTGTATTGCTACAGTTTCCTGTAACAGAAATACACAAAGCAGTTAGCCATTAGATGTTGTTCCACATTTCTGTCTAATGTCTTCCAGTACCCCATCCACAACTTGTATTGCTACAGTTTCCTGTAACAGAAATATACATAGCAGTTAGCCATTAGATGTTGTTCCACATTTCTGTCGGTTGTCTTCCATTAACTGATCCACAACCTGTATTGCTACAGTTTCCTGTAACAGAAATACACAAAGCAGTTAGCCATTAGATGTTGTTCCACATTTCTGTAAGATGTCTTCCAGTACCCCATCTACTATTTGTATTGCTACAGTTTCCTGTAACAGAAATATACATAGCAGTTAGCCATTGAATGTTGTTCCACATTTCTGTCAAATGTCTTCCAGTACCCCATCTACTATTTGTATTGCTACAGTTTCCTGTAACAGAAATATACATAGCAGTTAGCCATGAAATGTTGTTACATACTACCGCCAGATGCCATTCAATACCCCATCCACAACTTGTATTGCTACAGTTTCCTGTAACAGAAATATACATCTTTAGCAGTTGGCCATTAAATGTTGTTCCACATTTCTGTCAAATGTCTTCCAGTACCCCATCTACTATTTGTATTGCTACAGTTTCCTGTAACAGAAATATACATAGCAGTTAGCCATGAAATGTTGTTACATACTACCGCCAGATGCCATTCAATACCCCATCCACAACTTGTATTGCTACAGTTTCCTGTAACAGAAATATACATAGCAGTTAGCCATTAAATGTTGTTACACACTACAGTTCCAAATCTTATTTGATATATTGCCTCTGTCACTGGATCAGATAAATATCTCATGGATTAACCTGTTTGACTCAGTCAAGAACTTAGAGTCAAGTTTAATCCTCCATTTCCCCAATTATTGCCAGACCAAAGAAATCTACATACGAAAAATGTGTTATATCTAAGCAGTGCTGTCATAATCTGTCATAATAACATGAGGAAAAAAACATTCTTAATCGTTAAATTTTTAACTTTTAATATAAATCAATGACACAACGAATAACTGGCAACGGCTTTGTAAAATTTTCTAGTTGAGACGAACAGCAGACCGGCAGTTAGTAGTAAGAATAAAATAACCCTTTCCTGTATAGATACACCTTTATTGCTAGGGCAAACAGTTTAGATCCAGATCAGCCGGCACATCCATGCCATCGGATCTGGATCTACATTGGTCGCACATGCGTAAAAATGCGTATATATCAAGGAAAGGGATAAACAATAATTGATAGTCAAATGATGTAGGGCTAGTGTAAGCACAGATCAAATAAAATGATCCAACTAACCAACTGTGGTTTGCCAGGACTGATTAGAACATTACAAGGTTGTGCATTTGACATTATTTTTATCTACAAAATTGAATAAGGCATGTAATTCAATTGACATCTGCGCAAAATAAGATTTTTTTTGCATTTGCACAAAGTTTCATGCTAGCAGAATTAAATGTGTATCAAGTTAAACATGACATTTGTACTAGGTTTACTTATTGCAGGAATCTTTATCAAAGGGATTGGACGCC
Source organism: Corbicula japonica (assembly GCA_038501625.1). Taxonomy (NCBI): domain Eukaryota; kingdom Metazoa; phylum Mollusca; class Bivalvia; order Venerida; family Cyrenidae; genus Corbicula; species Corbicula japonica. The sequence continues at coordinate 5,862,436 of JAZAYU010000014.1, forward strand.
CGAAATTTATCGAATATGAACACCCCCTTCCGTCCGCCATCTTGTTTTGCATGGAAGCCAGTGGAAAAATCGGTTGTTGGAAAATCTGTCTGCATCTTTGTTTTTCATGATAATTATGCGTTAACATGTTGATTTAGTTATAAGTTGAGTGTCATTTTATCATATTTTTACTTTATTTGTCCGCAATAATGCATATTTAACGGTTATTTTAATATTTATTTGTTACACCTTTGATTCCTTTGTTCGTCAACGAGCCGAGTGGTGCCTTTTAATGTTGGATTTTTAACAACTAATTAAGAGAAAAGCGATCAATTTACAAACAATCTTGTTAAATACAGTCTGTTGATGAGGTATATCATAATAGTGCATTCATTTTCGAATGCTAGACAGTAAATTAAAGTTCTGAAATTCGTCTATATTTTATATTATTTGCAAATGGCGTCAGGTGTAGAAAAAAAAATTGTCGTCGTTTGTTCGGAAATTGCACTACACCTAAGGTTGCATTTGCATTGACAAAAGTCGAATTGAATAAAGTGATTCTCCCCGAAGAGGTAGGTATTATTTTCAAGTGTGTTAATCATCATTTATGGAGAGGGTTTTGAAATGAAATAAGGCATCGTGGTGTTGGTGAACAAATATCCGCTGCTACAATTTAAAGCCGAAAAAAAGTAGAATGTCCGTGTTTAACTCGAAACTTTTCGTATTTAATGTCGGTTTTCCAAATAAATTTTACATCACTAGAAAGAAGAAAGAGTTCTTGATGATTTCATGAAAAATTGAAGAAAATCGAGAAATTATTGTTGACGCTATCAATTAAATTGTATGACTGGGGTACTTCGAATTCCGACTATCTTCGCTATGCGCTCGGTAAACTTAAACAGCGCGTTTGTGCAGATAGGCCGTCGTAAGAAAATCGATAGCACGACATCATATTTCAGTATTTTAATGCTTATCACTATAGTTTCCAATCCCTTTGATAAAGATTCCTGCTTATTGCTAAATTCAGTTTGAATGGTAAGTAACTCACATGGTAAGGAGCAATCCCTGCAAGAAGATTAGCAGCACAGTGTATCGAGTTGAACCTGACATTTGTAGTAATATTCTAGGTTAACTTATACCTGAAGGCAGTGAGAAGGGAACTAACTCACATGGTATGGAGCAATCCCTGCAAGAAGGTTGGCAGCACAGTGTATAGAGTTAAACCTGATTTTTGTACTAGGTTAACTTATACCTGAAGGCAGTGAGAAGGGAAGTTACTCACGTGGTATGGAGCAATCCCTGCAAGAAGGTTGGCAGCACAGTGTATAGAGTTAAACCTGACATTCCACACAGCAATAAGGCACTTGGTGGCATAAAACTTTATCTACAACAAAGAAATATACAAGAGTGTCATAGGCAGCCCTTTCATATAGTGTGAAGACTTGAGAACGTCACAAGAATAGGTATCTCGGATACCTGACGTCATTCCTTGAAATGATGCTGAAAACTGGGCAGACGTCTTTGATTAATAAACATATCACAGCATAATAAGACGTTGCAAAACATGATAATATATTGCGTGTTACATTAGGTGATCCCAATAATGGCGCGTCTTCATCATTCATGTAACTTTAAATGACAGGTAGATCAAACATGAGTATCGGCAAAAGTTTGATTTATTAGTCACAAGAAAAACTCTGCTTGTTGAATCAAGTAAGTAGATAAAAATGTGCGTTTGTTTTTTTAAATTATATAGATATAATTATGATAACTGATTATTAATCAGGAAAGAGATATCATCAATACAAGCTTTATTGTTTACAAGTTATATGATAAAGCTATAATGTATTACTTGCTTCTTACTTGCGGGTTCGCTCCCAGCTAGAGACACTATCATTTGAAATTCACAGTAGCGCTATTTGTGCAGTGTGGCGGCCGTAAAAAGTCTCCCCGTACATTTAGTCAGTACAATTATCAGTAATTTAACCCGTTAGCGATGTCATGCAGTGATTGTTACGTATATCAGGGCTATCCGATCAACGTTTTGTGGCGTTGTCCCGGTTAGCTCAGTTGGTTACGTCGCAGGAATTGCATGGCTAGGCGCTGTCGCCGTGACGGTGCGGGTTCGCTCCCAGCTAGAGACACTATCATTTGAAATTCACAGTAGCGCTATTTGTGCAGTGTGGCGGCCGTAAAAAGTCTCCCCGTACATTTAGTCAGTACTGTTATCAGTAAATTAACCCGTTAGCGATGTCATGCAGTGATTGTTACGTATATCAGGGCTATCCGATCAACGTTTTTTGGCGTTGTCCCGGTTAGCTCAGTTGGTTACGTCGCAGGAATTGCATGGCTAGGCGCTGTCGCCGTGACGGTGCGGGTTCGCTCCCAGCTAGAGACACTATCATTCATCATCCCAATTTACCTTCCTGATCTGACGTAGAACCTGGAAATTCAATACAGAATGAACCAACCACTAATGTGTTTCCTTTCATGGTTTTCCCTTGTTTTCATAGGTGCTGTGTTCATTATCATAAAACTACAGGTAAATCTGGAGACTATATTTAATTTAGAAGTGAACCCTTTATTCTATGGGATATGGCTTTTATCTCATGTGCGCCCAGTGTAGATCACTATCAGCCAACACATTCTTGAGATTTTGGATCTACACTGTTCGCCCATTGGATAACAGCTATATCACATGGTGTAAGGGTTTAACTTTGAGCTGTATACTGATATGTAATACACAATCAGAAAAGATACTTTTTGCGTGTTCTGTTTAATAGTATTTTTACTAGTCAATGTACCATGGGCAATGAAACAACTTAAGTACAAAATGAGCAAGTAATGGACTCACTGAAACTGAAATATTGTTCTCAATATAGGTGTAATGTATAATGTGCATATTTATGCTCTTAGAGTCTTAATCTTACTTACCGGTACTTCATATTGGGTTGTAATTGTTAGGACCTTTAATAAACAATTGCAAATTATGTGAAATGTCAAGGTAATGATTTGCTTTCAGCTGTAGCTGGAAATCCATAAAATTAATTCCCCACAAAATAATATGTTGTAACAGCATAATTCAAATCAGTGTCACAATAGGCGACAAATCAAACTAAGATATCCAGAATTTATGTACTATTTTCTCCCTTTGCTGAGGTTAAAAATAGAAATAGGAATTTCCCATAAAAAGAAACCAATTTAAATTCGCCAACTTTTAAAATAAACAAAACTGTTTTAAATCAAAAAGAGGTAAGTTCATATTAATTAAACATTAAAGAATGAAATCTGTAACCATTAAATTTGTCTCTTTTTTATAGAATGTTCCTATCTCCAGATCATTATCACAACCTGTCACTTCGCCTTTCTGAAGTGATGGATGATATCGGTGTCAATGAGAGAATAGTGCTACGGACAAGGAGTTCATGGTTGCTACAAGAAAGCTCAGTGAACACATTCATTTGCATAAATGATGAAGATGGTGTAGGGTTTTATTTTGGAAGTCAGAGTGAAGGATCTACTACAACAGACCTTGACTCAGATATAGATATGCTTGGCTGTTTACAAACAATGCAGGTTATACAAGACTGGATAGAATGGAAGCCTGTCTTGAACCAGTATTTGATGGTACAGGATGAGACAACATCACCAGGATACTGTCTGCTACAGGCAGTGCAACCGGACATTCCTGTCCCTGTACAGCCCATCCAGCAGCATGAACACCTCAGGACTGATAACAGGGGAAGAGTATTACTCAAACATTCTGTGTGTTTTCCACAAGTGAGAGAACTTGATGGTGCTATTAGACATGGTCCTGCTTTAGCACTATATGAAGGACATGGTAGTTATAATGATATTGATACTGTATTGGCCTTATCCTGTCCATCATTACCCAAAGGAGCTGAACCATGGCTAAACCAACAGACTGTCAGTGGGTGGCCTACAGCAGACATGAAGAGATATGCAGCAGAACATGGATGTTTTGTTGTCCCAGTTGCTAGTCAAGCAAGTGTGAACCAGGATACTGAATGGAGGATATCCACATCCCTCGCTGAAAGATGCTTAATGTTTAGTCTTAATATGACTCAAATAAGCTGTTATATCCTAATGAAGATGATTGTGAAAACATACATAAAACCGAAGTTTGTAGATGATATCTCCAGCTTTGTGTGCAAGAATGTTTTATTCCACTGCATAGCTGATTCAAGTTCAAGTCAATGGAATGAGAGTCAATTACTGCCATGCTTAAATCAATGTCTGCAGCATTTATTTCAATGTATATTATCAGAAAATTATCCACATTTTATCATACCTGAGAACAATCTACTTGCTGGAAAATTGTCTTTTCAGACCAAACAGCAACTAGTAGAGATTATGGTAGGGCTGACAACCAACATAGAGCAATATCTGCTAGGTATTTCTCTAGATGGACTAGGACCCAGGCTTCATGTGAAGTCAGGAGGATTACATGCAGAGTGTTTGGAATCATCAGAAAATATTGTTAGTTTTGTACTGGCAAAGAATGCATTTTATTTTGTTGCCAATTTTCATGCGCGTCTAAGAAAGACACTACAAGTAAGCAATCTGAACAATGCTTTCGTTGTTTACCAAAAGCTCACAAAATTGCCTTAAAACTGTGCCAGATACATTCTGTTGGAGATAGACTTGAACAAGCAGCATGTGAACTTTATGCACCATTTTTCTGTACACATATTGGGAGCATCATAGCATCTGTTAATATATATCATTCTCAAGCATTATCTGCAGAGGCCCTGATGTGGTTTTTATTAGGAATAAAGTCTGACTTTTCATCCTCTTGGCTCAAACTGGCATCAGCTCTATACTGTGCTGGATATCATCAACAATGTGAAGCTATCCTGTTTGATCTTGCAAGACAACTGGTAATAACAACTTTAGAAAGTGTGTGTTCTTGCTTCAGTCAAATAACAACACATACACCAGAATATGGAAGAATTTGCCAAGAAAAAAATGAGGTAACAGTGATAAGACAAAACACTGTGTTCTGTATCATGTTTCTGCCATGTGAAGTTAACTGTGTACCTGAAGAATTAAGGTATGAAATGTTCAGATCCTCAGAAGAAGATCTGCCATACAGAGGTGTGCATGACTTTTGGATGGACTGGGCAGCAATAGACTCCATACCATACCTGTACTTTCTGCAATACAAAGTCTACAGCCATCTCCACAGACCTGTACACCAACAACAAGCACTGTCCAACTTTGCCTCGACAATCAACACTGAACTAAATCTTAGCCACAAGGAAACAGCACTGAATCTTTTAGGACAATGTATGGAACAAAATAACAGAAAAGATGATGCCCTACATTGCTACATGATGTCACTGAATGTAAGACCACGGAACAATGCAGCTAAATGGCACATATGCCGACTGTTGGCTAGCCAGCTTAACCAGTGATTATAAGAGGTGATTACCATGGGGTTGGGAAGAGTTGTAAAAATGTTATCTAAAAAATAGGGATGTAAACGAAAGTTCGAACATTCGACCGTTGAGATAAGATTATGAACATTCGAATGCATTTGACGCATTCAAACGTGAAAATTCAATAATGATAGTCTGAACGTTTATGTTTCTCTATTAAACTTAATTATCTATATCAAGAATGGCAATCAAAAAGGTTTGACACAAATACTGTCAAGATAATTGATTTTCTGTAAACAAAACGTTTAGATAACACATCAGTATATTGACGAACGTTCTCTTGTAACATACAGCTCAAATGTAAAATGCGGATTGAAAAAGAAGAGGTACAAGTGCATAATCAATTTTTTAAGTTGGCCCTTAACACTAGAATGCGAATGTGATAAAAATGATAAAAATATTGTATTATTTACTGAATATTTTAACGATGATTCAATTTAGTAAATCAATATAGTCATTCAGTAAAATAAAATCAAGTTATTCACACATATTGTAACTATCATTTCTCTATGAAAATACTTGACACGTGAAACATAACGATTAGGGGTGCAAGTTAAGTCAAGGTCATCTGTGATCTTGACTTTCAAGGTAGCGACCAAAATGTTGCTCGCGACTAATTTAGTCAAGATCAGGACCAAAGATAAAACTAAGACTAGAGACCATACTCAATTCTCAAGCCTTTTACTTCCTAAAACTAAAAGTAGTCTCAGAAAAAATCAAACAACTGAGTTCTGAGACCTCCATTTAACTTGCCAGTTTATGTACATACACTGTACACAGCTGAGAATTCTTTGTAATATAGTCCGAGCATGTTCAGAATCTTCTACAAATTTGTTGAGTTTTGTTGTACTAAAAAAAGTGAATAAAATATTCAGAAAAGTTTTTTTTTCAAAATGATATTAAGTAAGTGATGATTTTGTTCAGTATCTGTAGAAAATGACATAACATTTACCCTATATAAATCTCCATAGCTCAAATACCTAAAGCAGTAGAGTAGTTGAAAAAAAGGGACATAACTCCATCAAATGTGACCTTGACCTAAAGAATTTGGCTTCAAAAACACGTTATCATAAGCAATACAAGAGTGCCAAACTGACACAAAATACGCCCGTCAAAATGCTGATCATCAAAGTTGCGTAACGATCCAATGAAAATTATTCGACTTGGAGAGCAGATACCGCTAATTCAGGTTTTGGACAATTCAAGAGCCATAATTCGGGAGTGCCTGGGGGGGATTCGGCAGGTTATAAAACTTGGTCGAGATATTATGCCCACCAACATATTCACCAAGTTTGATAAAGACCGGATGAAAACTCTTTGACTTAGAGAGCGTAAACCCTTATTTTGAACTATTCAAGGGCCATAATTCAGGAGTGCCTGCGGGGATTTGGCTGGTTATAGAATTTGGTCGTGATATTATGCCCATCAACATATTCACCAAGTTTAATAAAGACCGGATGAAAACTCTTTGACTTAGAGTGCGGAAACAGTAATTTTGGACAATTCAAGGGCCATAATTCAGGAGTGCCTGGGGGGATTTGGCTGGTTATAGAACTTGGTCGCGATATTATGCCCACCAACATATTCACCAAGTTTGATAAAGACCGGATGAAAACTCTTTGACTAAGAGAGCGGAAACAGTAATTTTGGACGATTCAAGGGCCATAATTCAGGAGTGCATGCGGAGATTTGGCTGGTTATAGAACTTGGTCGAGATATTATGCCCACCAACATATTCACCAAGTTTGATAAAGAACGGATGAAAACTCTGACTTAGAAAGCGGAAACCATGTGGACGCCACCCGCCCGCCGCCGCAGGTGTTCCCATAATACGTCCCGTTTTTCAAACGGGCGTATAATAAGTGGAAAGTTTGACGAAGATATAAAAGAAACGGCAGTTATAGCCAAACTTAAGTTTTCATGTCAAAATTCAAGTACGAAAAGAGCGTTACATCATCAAACGTGACCTTGACCTATTGAATCTATTAAGACATTTCTGTAGAAAATAGAAGCCTGTATATTGATCCGCTCGTCAAAATTGCCGCTATACAAAATGCCCACGAAGACATAGAATAGTATCTAGCTACTGTGGATGCGAAGTGTATTTGATTAAAATTATAATTGTGATCATATTGACAACCTGGAAACTGAACAGAACAGACAATAAACAAAACTAAAACAAACATTTAAATTTATATATTGTAAAATAAAATTTTATAAATAATATATTTTTACTTTCACAAATAGAAAACAAATGTTTGTAGTTTAGTATTATTGATTTTTTTCAAATTATGCGAGACTTTGTGTGAATCATAATTAATGCTGTTTAGTATATATCTGAACAAAAGGAAAGTGGGGGGTGTTGCTTTTCAATATTTCAATAACATTTTATAGCACAACAGAGATTTATTTAAAAAAAAACACCTGCTTTGTATATTTTAATTTTTATTGCAGGATATTATCAAAAATTTGTCACAATTACTTTTTAAAGTAAACTATTTAAAACAAATATAACCTCACAAATACAATTCGAACACCTTTAATAAATCACCAGGCCATTTATCATTTGCATCAGAGACAAAAAAGTGCAACGTTTCTGTAGCATTTATACTTTTTTAAAGCCAAGCTTTAAACAGTCCATTATGTTTTATTTTCTTAAACAAACACTTTTTATCATGAAATAATCAAACACTAAAAGAGGAGCATGGAGTATGCAGTCAGGTATCTGAAGGTCGTCTGACGTTTGAATTCACTGTATAGAGTCTGCATACAGCTTTAGCAGTTGGGAATCATCAAATTGTCATTAAAGAAAATGACTTTGTAGTTTTAGCGACTCCTTCCCCATAAGATTATGCACAATTCAACTCGTGTGTGTCTGCCTCAGCGCTTCCTGCAATTTACAGAAACAAAAACACGTATGATAAACTGCACTAGTGTTTAATGTTTAAGCTATACTGTAATAATTTATCTAAAGGACAATGCTGGAAGATAGATTTGTAAAAGATGGAAAAAAATCCATATTCAGCTTTTGTGACATGTATTTATTTTTTTAAGTATTCTTAAGCTGGATTAGTCACCATTAACCCGTTCCTGGGATGTGGCAGTTATCCTATAGGTGACCTGCGTAGATCTAGATCAGCAAGCACATCCGTGCCACCTCAACAGGATCTTTACTGGTGCTTTAAGATCTGTTACGGTAGGTTATTTCTGACCAAGAAGCAAACAGTGTAGATCTTGTTCAGACAGCACTGATGTGCCAGCTGATCTGCCTATGAAATAAAAATCGTGTCTAAGGAGTAAAATAAGGTAGTGTTCTATATCTGACATCCCACAAACTGTTATTTTACCATGTGATTGCACATATTATTTTTGCAATAAACTGAAACTACCCGGTAATAATAAGACATAATTATCTGAATCATTATAACTTGAACAATATATTCACCAAATATAATAAAACTTCGTTGAATAATGAACAGAATTGATGTATTCATTTCATTTATGAAACATGGCATTATTTTGATTTAATGGAATTCAACTGTGTTATTTTAATGATAATATTCGAACTAAAAAGTATGTGAATGTAATATAAACAAGTTCACGCCTCCATACCTGTCTAGCTACATCTTATCTTTTAAGATAGCTGTAACAGCTCAAAGATAGATCTAATTAGACATTAGAAAAATGGATAAACATTACTGTCAGTACCAACAAAGAAATGAAATGAGCATACTTGGAACCAAATATTTCATCAGCGTCGGGTGCTCCCTTCGGATGTTGGTAACGAACCCTTCTCTCTCTGTTGTTGTTAACCAACAATGGTCGATTCAACGATGCTAACATTTCTAAACAGAAAGTTTCAAACATTTAAACATGACAATAGGCTTTGCACTCCATTTTTTCCATAACTTGTGTAGACCATTTGATATGTTTTGTCAGAGGATTAATCACCTACGCTTTGTGTAACTTGTCACATATTCTAGGACCTGCTGTCTCATTATGATGTTGTCCTACACAATTAACACTTTACTCCACATATGGAGGTTTATTTACATGAGCAACCAGTGTAGATCCAGATCCCCTGACACATCTGTGCCATCTACTCTGGATCTACACTAGTTGCATCTTTGTCAGAAGTAATGGCAAAAAAATGAAATATGCATATCAGGAATGGCCACATCCAGCATACACAGCCTCCCCACACAGCCAAAAAGTAGAGAGGAAAAGAGAGCATGGTATTACAAAAATCAGTTTCAAAATGGACGCCACAAACAAATAACGGAAGTGAGAACCGGAGGGGTTACCGCCTTGGAACGGTCAGTGGCAAAACAAATTGCCACTGGGGGGTTTAAACCAGGTTCTAGGGTGCATCAACCTCACACTTGCCCCAACAGGTTCTCGTATCACAAAACAAGTACAAATTGTCTTGGTGAAATAACTCCAACCCACCCATCAGCTCAACAATGTTGCATGCAAAAGCATACAAACATATAAACATAAGATTTTAATAGCATTGCAAAGCCAAAGGGCGGGTACTCAATGATCTTACAGAGACCAGAGCACCTGGAGTAAAATCAGCAAGAACACGATGACAGGGATAAAAGAACAATCGTTGATTGTTGATACTGATCAGCCAGCACACATGTGCCGATCGATCTTGTTCCACATTGTTCACCCACGCAATGAAACTTGTATAATTATGTGATGAAGGATAAAACACCCCAAAAATAAACATTTCAAATGCAATTTTTTGTGTAAGGGTCCGACATTTATACTGTCAAAAAGTATGAGTCACAAAGACTTTAGTTTTCAATTTTTACAACACCGTGTGTTATATGTTCTCAAAAAAATATTCTTTATTAAATCGAAAAATGAGAGAGAGATCAGGTTTTGCTGAAAAATATACTAGAGAAACTCCATAATAATATTTATATTTATATATTTATAACAAATCTGTTCCTAATATTTTCCTTATATTGTAAGAAAATAAAATCTTTCAAATATCAGTCACCAATTCTTATTTTGATGAAAACAACGTGATTTCAGTTTAAATTTTAACGATAAAAGCAATAACAGACTGTATTATTAAGATAAGAATGGTTACTATGGTTACCCTGATAGTCTTCCTCTTCCTGTCTCTCATGGATACCCAGCACTACCTGCTTAATGCGTTCCTTCTCTTGACGCTCCGCCTAAAAATATTTACAATTGTAATTATCTAGTAGAAAAGTAACAGATCAAATTCTGAGTTCTGCTTAATGTGAAAGAGCAAGTTTGAATTTTTCCTGACAGTCCTTCCCTCTTCAGTATTCTAGCTGCAAAACCAAGATAACTAAACAGTATATGTATCAGTTTCTATGATCCAGATTTAACGAAGTGCCAACAAAACAATAAAGTACTGTTAATCACAAAACGTAAGTTACAGTGTATATATTACTTCCTAGTTTTCGGCATTAATATCTTGAAGAATAATACACATACCTCCTCCCTTTCTTTAAATTTTGTTGCAAACTCTGCCGTCACTGGCACGTTGAGATCTGAGAACTGAAGCACAAAATATGCAACCAATAACATAATCATAAAAATTCTATCCATATATGTTTAGTGAGTACCCAAATGGCATGCCAAGCTAAAAGTAAATCAACCCAATATTCCATATACCGTCATTGTTCGAATATAAGCCCCACTCATGTATAAGCCGCACCCCCCCCCCCCTAAACCTGATGGAACAGATGAAAATTGCCTAGTGCAATGTACAAGCAGCCAAACCTGTGTATTAGCCTCACCCCCAACTTTTTACTGCCAAATTCTGGAAAAAAGTGCGGCTTATATTCAGACAATGACGGTATATATCGTGTTTGATCACATGTGCCACACCCGTACCATCTGATAGCGCTGTCACTTTTGATTCATTTCGTTATTTTTAGCATGTATTGGCCAGTGTAGATCCAGATCAGATGGCAAGGATGTGCCAGCTGATCTGATCTATACTGTTCACATGAAATAATTAAAACAAGTATATATGAAGTAAAGAGTTAATACATGTATGCATGAAAGGCTATGCAATTATGTCATAGGGTTGCAACATTTATATTGGAAGGAAATTGAGTGTCTAATTAAATAAACTAATTTATAAATTCAGTTAAAGTTCTCCAATTAGCCAATTTAAATACTATAATCCTATTTTAAAGTTGGTCAGTCAATCAGACAATAGTTATAAAATTTGGTCCCCCAAATCTGGTAAAACTGGATCAGTTAGATTTTATTTTAAAAGTATGTCAATAACGTTGAGATGAGCAATAAACCTGATGATGGGAGAGACTTTTACAAAAAGATAGACAATGTACAATGATGTCACTAGCAAGTGATCACAAATATATTATTGAGATGTATTTTTAAAGATTCTTTTTTTATTGTTTTTTTTTCTAAGACTTGTATTTAAGCACCCTGTTTCATAAATCTGAAATTTTTAAAGTCTTTCATATATTGGTAGCATCATATCTGTGCAAACCTGTTGTTTGTTGCCTCTTCTGGTGATCAAAGTGAACTTGATGGTGTTATCTTCCACTGGCTCCGGATTCAACTCTGCAAGATGTGAACAATCAAAATGTTGAGATTGGATCACGTAAATTAAGTTTTTTATTTCTGGGTTCCTTTCAATAAACCACAATGTCAAAATGAAATTTTCATACCTGACTGCATTAAGTGCAAAAGAATTATTAAAAGTGCCTGGTTACATAATAGGATGAAATTATCAAGTGTTTTCAAATTTCTTAGCATAAGCTGAAGAAGATCTATAAACAAAGAAAATTTTATATTATAACAATACAGGTAATTTATGAGTGAAATATTTAAAGCCAAAGGTGTTACTTACACCGTTAAATCCATCAGACAAGCCTAAAATTAATTGATTATTAAAAAATGTGAATTTCACACCTGTATAGTCATTAATAGCCATTATACAGTGGTACAATTAATACATTATACAATTATAAATCGATTTGTAATTTTTTTAAACAATCAAAATGCGAAAAAATATAATTATTGCCAAATCACGCAAATCTCACCAAACTTTTTCTTGCTGCCCTTCAGATTTGCAGGCACTGGTACATCAATTTGAGGAACTTTGATGGATTCATTATTTCTCGCCTTTGATGTATCTTCTAACATTTTATCAAAGGCAGCCATAAAATCATCATCTTCCTGACATTCTATACGCTTCAGGTTTGACTTCACAACAAGCTAAATAATTTAAACAATACAATAAACTTCACAGTATAATGTATAATTATTAACATCTGACCATCTGACAACTACCAGATATCCATTTTTATCATAACTTGATAATTAGTCGCCATTTTTTGTTGGTGATTCTTAACAGATACCCTTCCGATTAAATACCAGACATTCAGTTGGACAAAAAATAAATGCTTTCGAACAGTACTGTAAAATATACTTACTTCTAAATTGGGGCGCATTGCGGGAAAAGATACCTTCTGGCAGTTGACGTCAATCCTTGAACTGACGTCATAAAGTTGAACAGATGGCATTGATTATTATGCATTTTGCGGTAAAAATAGCATTTTATTGTCAAAATGTGTAACATAATCACTTTTTAGTTATGAAAAAAAAGATAGTTGCAAGTTCATTCTAAATATAGTAACAAACTAAAATGTCACAAAATATGACCGAAGGAACCTTTTCCCGTGGCGTTCCCCAATTATAAGGGTCAAAATGTCGAAAAGCCTTTCACCACAATAGTTATAAACCTTGAAAAAATGATTAAGTGAACAGAAAAATCTTTAAAGAAGTAAACATATAATGTGGGTCAAGTTCAGAACATTTGTAACGGCCTTCTTTATTGATATATACTTAGGGCTGTATACAGTCATATCATTAATTACTATAATGTATACTTAGACCTCTTCTTGATTGTGGGTATCTGCAACAACTTGGAAACCAGAGTTTCTTTAAGCTGATGACTTGAACAAAACAAAAAATCGTCCATAATTCCCTGTGATGTTAATACTACTATGTACTACCAAACCAATAACCCCCAACCCATTTTCAATTAACATACTGCGAACCAATTCCGTACTAGATGTTGACCTACCGCGTCATCCTCATCCAGGTCATGGTCTGTGTCCATATCTTCATCATCAGCCTCCTGTTCAAAGTCCCCATCCTCTCCTTCAGATACTGTATGCCGCTGAGTCTCCTACAATATTATCACAGTACTGAGAATAGGCCTCAATATCATTAGAATATTAAGCTGAATTTTGTACCCAACTAAAAGTAATGTTTCTAGAAAACTGAGCACACACAAATTATTTCAGGCAAGACAATATTAGAAGGATCTTAAATTATCTATTATTTTCTCATTAACTAAAATGTTACTTTGTTACACACTTGCTCATTTCGAGATAAATTTGTGTCAATTACATTTATTAAGCATGTAAATCAATTTTGCTGGGAACCAGTTAAGTAATTAAATTGCAGTCCAAAATAAAAAGGGAAAATCTTTTTTTCCCTTTTGAGATCAGTTTTGTTGGAGACTATTTCCAGCTGAAATTTCTGCTAGAAAACTCAAGAAACTTTCTTCACCAGCATGACTTTAGGTCTTTTACCAGCTGAAATTTCTGCTAGAAATATCAATAGTTAACAGTCTTTAAAACTTTGCCGCGATTACTAGGAATTTTCTACAATTTCAACTTATGTAGCAGTAGTATCTGTTCAAATTGCAATATCTTCTAAACTTTATATTTCTAGCAGAAATTTCTGCTGGAAATTTTACCGAAACAAATGATGGTGGAGAACATGCTTTGAACTTTCCAGCAGAAATTTCTGCCAGAAAATTTATCGAAATACAAGCTGGTGCAAAAAGTTTATTGCACTTTCCAGCTGACATTTCAGCTGGAAACTTTACCGAAATGTTGGTGCAGAACCTTTTTTCAGCAAACATTTCAATTAAAAATATAAAATTAATATAAATTATGGAGCAACGTCGTAAGATCATTAAAAGTTGAACAATTTTGGTCGTTCAAACATAAATTATGAGCATAACAATGTATTTGCTTAGCTTTACGTTCAATAATTGTCGATGAGAAGACTCAGTTAAGGTCTAACATAAACATATAGCCTTTGTGTTTAGTCATGAAACAGATAGGTTGAAACAAGTTATTGCATAACTTAGCAAGCATAGCTGAAAACATCTTGGTAAAATTGTAGGTGCAAACATATCATTCACGGACATGATATAAAATATGGCGCTTATTGCTTATTTGTTAGTAAAAGTATCAAATAATTAAAAAAAAACATTAAAATAAATAAATCTAAGAAATCTACATCATTTATCTAATTTTAATAAGGACAAAACATAAATTTAATGGTTCATTAATTTGAAGGACTACAAGAATACAAGTCTGTAAAATATACATTTGTATGATCATACTTGTTTACTTAAACTATTTTTCCATAAATAAAGATTACGCTTATAAAACTTCTTTAAGTAGACTTAAAGCCATGCGTTTTACAGAATCATGTCATTCCTATAACATTCCCAAAAGACATTTTAATAATAAATAAATACAGAACAAAATATTAATTGTCACTCAATTAGTATTTGCTCAATATATGTTCATGAAACTAGTCCTTATTAATAATTAAGGGTCAAACAATATTTATGAGCATGACATATTCTGCACAAACCCATCATGCGAGAATCGAACTAACTTTTAAGCAGTACAAACCCAGCTTCATTGTACCCTCAGCTTATTACATTTCTTCAAGTAGACCTATGCAATTATATTCGTTCTTCCACTTAAGAAAACTGTTACATTTCTTGTAATATTATGTCAAGTATCTATTCCACCAGTTTAACGATGACGTTCTTAAACTTCTAAATTTAATTTAAGTAACGATGGTAATATAATATTAGGGTGTAAAGTTCCAATAAAATTGCCCCTAGCACACTGTAATCTTTTACAATGTCTGTCGTAAGTTCATTTTGTATTCGTTTATTGGTTGTTTTCTTTATGTCCTTTTGACCTCTGAGTTGTTTTGCTGATGGTATTCGCGCAGCAATTTAAGAAGTACCAGCGTCACTTCCACGTAGAATATCTTCCGTTTTATTAAAACCAGAATCTCTACATTTTGGTGGGTATGCCCGACAATCAACCTGAAAAAAAGTTAATCATTTAACTCGCTGCAATGTGTTATCTTTATAATATTTGAGGAAATAAATAATATATACTATCAAAATGGTTTTTAGCCAAGATCGCATGGAACAATATACTAGTTAAAACCTGACTCGAAATAGTTGAATAAATGCCTCTGTAGAGAACGATTTACATTTATTCTGTTCTGTTCGGTAACAAAGTGGATTCATTTTGATATTTATCAAACATTCATCGTGAATCATTTGGAGCGATTTTATATCATTTAATAACGGTGAAGACGCAATTTGTTACGTATTACTAATTAATGCAGGATTTGTTGCGGACGTGGAGACACACGGGGAGCTTAACCTATAGTTCCCTTCGAGGAAACCTACTAAACGAGATTCCAGAACAGAAGTTAATTGCATCAATCAATCAAGAAACAAATTTATAAAACATTGTTTAATGTACAGGGTAAGCGCAAGTCGTTTTGAAATTACTGTTTTACTTCGTTATTATTGTTAACATTTCATCAAAATAAGATTCACATCAATACTATCATAATTATGTACTGGACTTGTTGTTCTTCTCTCCGCAGCTGTACATGGTAAAGTAAGCCGAATGGTCTTTTCATTTAATAAGATACATATGGTATTATTTGTCAAGTTTACAAAAACATAAAAAAGCGATATAATACCTTGATTCATGACGACATGAACTTATGTTGGTTCAGCTTTGCCTTTTCTCATTTTGTTTGTACTGTCACTCCATTTTGCAAACCCTAAAACAATTTTACAACATAAAACTAATTAAAACAGATTTTTATTAGTTGAAAGTACTTCATGTATCTTTGCCTAGCGCGGGTCTTTCTGATCATGTACTGCATGGTACTATAAACTGCTCCTATCAGTTAATCTTTATACACTTACCAAAATAATGTTGAATGATGTGTAGGGAAGCTGTGTCTTTTATTTGTGGCCGCTCGTTATTTGCATATTACACTACTTTAATCTTTCGTTATAAAGTTTAAGTTCCAGCTGCGATTTTTAATGTAAATTATAATTTGTCTAGAGCCGAGTAACACATTTTGTACGACACTGAATATTTTCATTGTTCTTCGCGTGGGTTTAAAAGTCGCGTATTTCGCGCTTGGAATTGTGCGCAAAAAATAGCAGCGAATATTAACACATAATATCTTATTCATGTACTATGTGGATAATACTACTACGCGAAACGAATTTATTTCAGCGTAAATTTGTCGTCGGCGTCGAAAATAAAGCACTGCGAAATTAAATAATACCACAATATATAATATGCACTTCTATAATATACGCATAAAAGAGGATGATATATTATTCACATATAACTGATAATTTTAACTGATTTTCATTTTTTTCTCTCATTTTTTAATATTTTACATTGTAAATCATCAAATCAATTACTTTTGTCATTATGGGCTTTCTTGATTTCATATATCAATCCTTATTATTATCACAGCATAGAAACGACTTAAAATTAATGTTCAAGCAAATGCGATAAAATCCAAAAAAAGTTAGCTAGTCGAGTTCTAATGTGGGTTCTATTCAACGATAAGTCTATGGGTTCTTTTCTTCGATTTTCTGGTTTTCGTGGAAAGATTTAACGGTTCAAGAGTTCATCAAAATTAACCATTATAAACTCCGGACAAGTTCATCATGGTTACTTGCAAATATGTTATTTCTATATTCAAAAATGTAACTTTGTCAATTTGATATTAACACGATTTAGCAGTTTTTAGTCACCAAACGATAACACATTTCAAACTTAACATTAATAACGTTAAAAAGTATAATATGGTTGTTTTCGTGCAATTGTGTGTTTCTGATTTGAAAAAATTAAATTGCACCTAATTCGCAAAATTCTGATTTGAAAAGTGTATGGTTAAAATTTGGCCTATAGGTATATTCTATAAATGACTTTGTTAGCTTACTACTAAAATGTTAATTGAAAAGATTAATATGACTTAGGTAAAACGCTTTGATATTCTTTCGAACTGTGGAGAAATTAAACAAATTACATGTATTTGTTTACAAAACAATCTTACAAAACAGTAAAATTATAATTGATATTTCAATATACGGACTTAATAGTATGTAAATACAAATACAATTCATGCCAACCCCTCTAACATTAAAATAATATAATGAAATTATTAGATATATCAATTACTTTTAATTGAAATAGAAACATCAAGACCGCGGTCAGGATAGTTTTACAAAGCAGCTGCAGTAGTTGAAGTTAAAGTATTACATGAAGCAGTTGTTTTATTGATAGTAGTAGGAGAAGACGTAGTAGTTGTAGTAGTAGTTTAAGTATAAGTTATTATTTTTGTTGTTGCTGTTGATGTTATTGTTGTTGCTGCTGCTGTCCTTTTTTTGTTAAGTAAAAAGCAGCAGCAGCAGTAGGTTTTGTTGTTGTTGTCATTGTTGTTGTAGAAGTACATGTAGCATTTGTCGTATTGAAAGTAGTGGCAGAAGTAGTACTAGTAGAAGTAGCAGTAGGTAGTAGATAGAAGTAGTAGTAGTAGTTGTTGTTGTTGCAGTAGGTGTCATTGTTGTTGATGTTGCTGATACCGTTGTTGTTTTGTTATAAAAGTAATAGGCGCAGTAGTAGCAGTAGGAGGAGAAAGACAACCAGCAGTAGTAGTAGTAGTAGTTGTTGTTGTTGTTGTAAGTCACAGCAGCAGGGTTAGGATTAGTAAAAGTTGTATTTTCAATCGTGATTGCGTTACTGCTTTTTATAAGCGAATTAAAATTTCTGAAAAAAATAAAAATGTACCGGTTTTTGAAAATTATTATTTCACTTCTTGGCTACACATGTTTATACTTCCGACAGACAAGAGATTTGTACAATGTTCAAGTTTTCTCAGGTCTGAAAGATTTTATCTCCAGCAGCACTGTTATTCTCTCTATGTGATATGTTATAATAACTCCACTGACCCGATCTAATCTGGCGTTTATGGTGTTTCAATGACCGTCGAATGATTTGTGTTGCTCTATTACTTGTATGAGGACTGCAGTGCTTGAATTTATAAAATGTGTAGGAGCCATGGGTCGAAATGGTATTTTAACAAATTTGAAGTACACCTAAACTTTCTTAGATCTGTATAATAACCGTAACATAATAACTGGTACATGTACATTTAATTTCTAGGTCCTTCTGATCTTGTATGTTGATTAAACTGATTAAGTTGAATAATAACTTTTTGCACAGCTTAAATTACCAGTAAAGCATAACAATCTTTAACGGTTTTGCATCAAAACTTTCCTGGCGCTTACTGTTACCTATTTATCTTCATACAATAACAAGTTATAATAAACAAGAACAAACAAAATCACATCAGCATAATCAAGAATTAAACATAATTATATGTTATAATAACATTTTAGAGACTGTCATAATCGATTTTCAATACATGAAATTGTTAACTTCAAAATGCTATCTCAGAAAAATAGTAGTTCTGCAAATTACTGTAGTAATGGACTGATAAGTAAAATTATCATTAACATCGGTAAAAAGCCATACTTCAGCGAGAAGTTTTGAGCCCCCTAATTGGTCTCATGCTGATAGTAAAAATAAGTCGGAATAACTGTGTAAAGTACATAACTGCTGAACTACGTTACCTTGGAATGATAACAAATAACTTCATCAATTAGCATGCGATTTGTTGGTCATTTAATGTAATCTTCCCCTGAGGAGTGAGAGATTTAAGACTGTATTACATTCAGACCAATTAATGATGCCGATAAGCATACTCCTATTCATATAACAGTGTAGAACTAATTCGAATAGCCTACACTATTTGCCTTATTATAATTTGCGTTCTAATTTACCAAAGACAAAGTATTTTCATCTGAATAATGTTGCATAGTTTTAATCCAAAATATGTTATTATTATTTTGTTTATTATCTTATTAATTCTAATATTGTCTATCTTTCAGTGTGGTAAAGTAAACACTAATATTTTAGCGAATATTATTTGTAAAGGCTCATTAGGCAAATCGTTCAAGGGTGTACGGGCTTTGCAATAATATATAATAGGAGATACAAAAATGCATTAAAATGAGTACATGTATATGTCGACTCCTTACTTATTGTTTTACATTTTTCGTCTACAGGACTTTTCTCAAGTATTATCCAAGCTCCATCGTCGTTTAGAGATTGATGACGTGATAAGAGACTCGCGACTGTAATACATGTAACTGACCACATAATGACGAACGTACAATATCTGTTCTAGTCACGTTTCCCATATGGATATAAATTACAAGTATGCGCGATATAAATTTGTATTATAATCCTGGCCGAAAATGACTTCTTTGATCAAACTTTATACTGCCAATTAATTGTACAAGCTTGTTTTGCACCAAGTAAGATACATATATTTAAGATAATATATACATGTATTCCCTAATTATAAGCAAAATTTAAGTGATAGTATGATTGTTTCTTATTTTTGTCGATATTTAGTCCAGATTAAAAAGTCCCGACCTTAGTGTACCAACCCCTTGAGCGATGTTGTTAACTTTTTTATATAAGAATGTTCTAAAGGAAGGCGCAGAAATTAAATGTTTTGATGTACATCTTATATGATGCATTTTTCCTATGAAATTACAAGTTATTATGACTAAATTCTTAGCTTTTATATCTATTAGGTGTCGAACATTTTGTAAACAAATACTTTATTCAAGATGTTTTTATTTGTAATATTGTTGACCGAAACATGATATCCGCTTTAAATAATTTTTTATAAAATCTGCCGAATGTGAATTGTATTGACCTGTGAATTTTTATGACATTAAAATCATATGTGTTATCTCTTGTAATGCAAGTCTTAAAATGAAAGAAAACGTTCTTTCATTTCTTATACCATTTGGAAAGAGGAGCTAAAATAACATATCATGGATTGATAATTACGCGGATGATGCTTGTGATAAAATCCAGCAGACTGGGTGCAGGTAAAGTGTTCGCACGTGGGTGATATGATTATCATTAATCCTACAATTTTCCAACAACAATTAACTGGAATATTCTCACAGGCTAGATAATAAAGACAGGACTGTTTCTGAAAGCATCACCGAATTTGATTTTGCAATTCAAGTGTTTGAATATTATTGCAATTTTGCGTGATTAATAAGAAGAAATTAAATGACAGTATACGTGATACTGTAGTATCATTTAATTTCGCGGGCACGAATTTTCGCGCAAAACCCGTAAATAACATATTCGCGGGGAAATGAATTTGCGCAACTGTGTTTTCCTATAAAGAAACCCTGGTTTTTGCTGGTGTTGAATTTCGCGCTCGTGCCGTAGAGCGAAATAAGCGAAAATTAAACCCGCGCGAAATAAAATGATTTGACAGTAACTGGAATTGTCCAGTCTATTGCAGAACAATTTCTTATTAAGAATTAAGTGAACTTTAATTTTAATGTCAGATAAATGACCGCCGGACTAAGGTTTCGATGATAACGATGACTCTGAATAAAACGATAAACTATATCATATTCCTTAGTTTTCGATAAGGCAAAAAAAGGAAGTAAATTTTTCTTAGCCTACTTAATTACAAACACGTTCATATAACGAATAGTATATATAACGACAGCATTTTCATTATAGTGGACTGATTGCAGGATTTAATCCACCTTAGCGCTTTAATCATATACAAACTATTTTTCAAAGATCATCTCACCGAAAATATTGTTTGTAAGGAATCAGAAACATCAAATATATCCGATCATGCTAAAAATAATATATCCGCAATTCTTCGAAGAACATAGCATTTACCATCAGGTTAAATAAAATACCTGACCCGTATTAAACTCACATTTCTGATGTCTTTAATTTCACTGCCAGACAGAATTTTCCCAGTATGTTGTATGTACCTAAACTATCATAACATGTGGCTACATTTAGGTGACAAAGCATGATAAACCAAGCTAGAATTCTCTGTAATAAACGTAAATCCTGCTAAAATTGCACATTAACATGGTCTGAGCAATACAAATGTATCTAGAGCGTTTACTAGACACAATAAAATGTTTTTCTGAATGAATGGCTAACCATGTAAACCCTAATCAGACTGTATAGGCGTGAAGACTAGTATACTATAATCCCAATTCTTACATTCTGAGTATTTTTAGGAAGTTCGTGATCAATATAAAAATCCAATCAGGTTAAATGCTTAAATAGTGTTTTTGAATGTATGTCGATTTTTATAAGGTTAGCATATAAGATGTAAAATCAAATGTGACGAGAAAACGTAAATAAGATCATACAATAAATTTTTACTGATAATCAATCTGCATTAACAACAAGATTTACTTACAGTTACAGTTCATCTTCTTTTTCTGCATAACAACATCCTCATACAGTTAGAAAACTTTTAGCAAACAATCTTTCATGACAGTTCGTGAGCACTAGACAGGCTCCGGTATGTAAACTCGTCATTTGTTCTGTTTTGACCTTCGCTTAGCTCCAAGAACAAAGGGATTTGTGGAAATTGATTTCAGTGTATCACGAATACAGGCTGCATTGGGGTCACACAAAGTTCATTGTGGGGTAACTCACATTGCTCTATCAAATTTGTTTACGTTAATAGAGATCAAATTGCCTGTATCTGATAAACCATGTAATCTAGAAATCTTTAGCACCTTCAGGTTCAGAAATATGATGGATTAAGAAATGGAGAAAATCAATCAGTTTTGTAAAAGCGAATATAATAAAAACGCTTAGAACTAGTCAATATTTATCACACGTTGTTTTAATTACCGACAATGCCATACATACAATGACAGGTAAACATAATATGTAAAGGTCATAATTTGACCAATTTAATTCTTATCCCATTTGATTTGCCATAAGTTCAATCCGACCCAGTTTTTTATCTGAGGCAATGTATTGTTTTGCAGTATTACTATCGGTGTAGACCCTTATCAGAATGTCTAGAAGCATTGACTGATCTGAGACTACGGCCGTACCAGAAGTGACAACAAATAACTTTTATACAAAATTAACGTCCGCTCTCTCCGTCTCAACGATGAAATTTTAAAATGCAAGTAAATTAAAAATCATCAATTTCAATTAATCATAAAATAAAATAATCCAGTAATTTGGTAAGTTAGCATTCAAGAAATTGGAAGCTTTTTAACATGAATTCTTGGTTTCCCAATATGGCATTGCATACATGTTGTAAAATTATTCTTTTTCATTGGAGTATCTTACATGTAAAAAATGATGTTTTTTTTTGTATACTACACTAATACACAAAAAAAGGATTTGCTTTATTTATTATCCGTAAAATGTCCAGTTTGAAAGAAGAAATTTAAGATTTTGGAGAAACTAACATCCTATTTGTTATTCTCTTGCGATCACATGTATGCATTCGTGGGACGTTGGTTAAAATACGTGTTTGTAAATTCCATCACTCAGAATATCAAAGAAACAAATCATTATGTAGCTTTGTCAATTTTTTCTAGTATCTTATGTATTACACGAATAAATAACCACACACACACGCGCGCGCACATACACGCACGCACGCACGCACGCACGCACACGCACGCACCCACACACACGCACACACACATACACACACACTTAAAGACTCGCTTTCGTCTTTCAGTATACATAGCTAACCGCCACCGCCTGTTATATCTTTTATTCGGATAACATATCCTGAGAGATTCGTAATTATTTCATTATTACAAAAATTTATTAAATCATTTCTTTAAAGTCTTAGACAGTAACTTAATACGAAGGTTAAACCATGAAAATATAATCACTGATAAAATGCGGGATCGCAAATCCCGGATTGTTAGACTGCTTCACTGCATTGACTCCTTAGATAGATCTTCTCTATGTAATGTGCACAAAGTTCGACGGATATTTATGATGTCAACATGTTTATAGCTTTTATAGAAAATAGCAATATTGTTTGTCGGCTATTTGATTAAATCACTTGTACGAACCTGTACTAGCGTCAAAACATGCAAGCTTTATACCGGCAAAACGATCTACATTGACAATTTTAATGTTTTGAGTTTTAGTATGTTCAGTATGTTTTGCATTTTTATCATTTCACTTTTCTTGTCATATCCAATCTTTAAAAGCTTTTACTTAACGATATCTTCACTTTCTTTTCCCTCTTTCTGTGTGATAATTAAAAAAGAGGTTAATCTAAATTCGAGGAAAAAAATCAAGTGGTTAAGATATATCTAAAATAAGAAAAATTATCTCCTTATAAAACATACGACTATACAAAATTTAAACAGGAAGAGCCTTGTATCGATCAGTGGTAAAGTATTTTTCAAATTGTGCTTTTAACGAGGTTTTATAATCTCATTTACCGTCTGGGTCTCATACATGTTCAGGATGACACTGGAATTAGTTGCAGTCCAATTACACAATTCGACAATTTTTCATAGAAAAAGACATACACACAAACAATTCAACATAAATAGCTAATGACACAGTCAATAGGAAGTGGCTAGGAGCACATGACGGAACTGTGAACTATGCAACTAAGGTTTGATCTGAAGAACACCACGGCAGGAAGTAAAGAAGTATACCGAGTACCAATAGAAAAACGCATCTCTTTTATTTTTTTGGAATATTTTTGATGTGTGTAAAAGTTTCAAAAATTTCTAAAGGAAGATGTGTTTTAAAATCAAAAAGTAGTCGTTCCGCCAAGGGTAATTGTCGACAGTGAACAATGCATCTGTCGGGCGATTTCATGTCGAGACATGCCTCCTTGGATCATGCCCAAAACCTCATATGCCCGTTGTCTAAAACGCTTGCCATTATCCCATTTGTGTGAAGTAAAAACTTGAAAACTGATTATGGGATTTTGGGATTTGTGTGGCCGTAAGTTGAGGTTAACAAATTGACTTGTTTTGAGGTTATTCATGCATGTTTACATGCCGAAACAAACATTTATTGTGTTTGTACGGGGTTACTGTAGGAGAGAAAGTTTAAAAATCAGTTGACCATTAATGCATCGACTGGTTACTTATTGATTTAAAACACATCTTCATTTGCCAATTTATTAAACTTCTACGCACATCAAAAATAACCCAAAAATCAAGTTTTGCGTTTTCATTGGCACTCAGTATATTAAAAGAATTCGATCGCGTCTCTATGTTTTTAAAATTACACAAATCATTAATAAAATCTTAAACAAAAGTCACTGACATATTTCATTTGTTGCTTAAGAATGATAAGCAAAGAGATCAAATGTATATGGATATGAATTCCATAGTATGCAATTTGATTTCTTTAATTATTTTTTATTTCCTCAATTAACAACAGATTATAGAAAAACCTTGACGCCTTGGGTATCGGCGATTATTTGCAATACATTGTTTTAAAATGTGTAACTGATACTATTGAGTTATTAAGTTACGTTTCAGGTTATGCATCTCATTGTAATCTTTAATGGCATTCATTTAAATTTGTCAATCAAAAACTCAATTTATCTTCAAAAGAAAAAACGCAGCATATATTCAATACCAGTCACTTCTGACAATTGCAATCGCTTGTATACTTATCCATGAACCGTAAACAGGCTCAATCAAACCAAACAATATATTCATTTTTGTCTAGGTCGGTGGCTTTTAAATTTCTTTTTCCATTTATTCCAATAACACAGAAACGTTTTGTGCCGTGAGGCAGCTGTAAAATTTCTCCCCGTGCATTAAATCAGCGCAGTTATGTCCTTTGGAAATCGATGGCCACGATACTTATGTATGCTTATAGTGCATCTTAAATTACCCTTTTAATAATGATTTTATCAGTTGTAAGATAGGTGTTTTCAATATACTAGCCAATAAAGAGATTTGGATACTGTTCAATCACCCTTATGATATACTTCCTGGTTTTGCATTTGGCTTTCTCTGTGATATGCAGTTTTTATTTTCGCATATTCCCTGTCAAAATTTTATTCTTTTTCAGTTCCGCCCATTGTTTTCTTGTTAAGGGCAAACCCATTCTTTTATCTCTGGACCATACGCCGCTGATCATGGAGTTGTGTTTATCTGAAAATACGGCATTATGTGTTCCATGTTCGCCGCCGTTGCGTGCCGTCGTTTGGTATGGATCAGAATTGAACCGTTAACTGGTGTAAATAATGAGTAACTGCAATCTTAATAAAATCTTTTCCAATGCCACACATTATTATATAAAAAATAGTTTACTGTATTCAGGCAGTTGTTTATGGAACAGCATTCCTAAAGAAATTAAAGATTGTTCTACTGTAGACACCTTTAAAACTTTGTATCTGAAGTGGACTGGATGATTCATTGTTGTTTAAGATAAGGAAAATGTATAATATTGCCTCAATGAAACAGCAAATGTGTTAAGGCATGCATATAAAATGCATTGTGTATTATATTGATTTATGTACTCAAATTTCTTAAATATTCAGTTCTTTCTTGCGCAGACTTACTCACATAGGCCTCGCACACATACTCGCGCACCCACACCCACGCTCACACACGCACACGCTCACGCACACAGACGCGCGCACACGCATGCACCTACCCTTTAAATGCAAAAAACCTAAACATTACCACAGATATATTATTTGCAGTTTCATTCTTATTATAATATCATATTGTGTTTTGTGATGTTGTTTTATTTATGATCATCGTGTTTATCTTAATCTTTGTATGTTTTTACCTGTAAGGAGGGTCATATGGAAGATTAGTTTATTGCTAAATATGTCACCCTCTATAATACAGAATTTACTTACTTACTTACTTGCTTAATTACTATCTTTGAATTTTATTGAAATAATAATGAAGTCAGAGTAAAATTAGGACCCCTGGTCTTTTCCGAAATTTTAGTTACATAAATAATATAAATTTATCAATGTTATTGAAATTGCGCTAATATTTTATTTTGGTATTATTTTGGATTCAGTGCTAATTGTTTTTAATTGTCTTTTGTAAGCCCATTACAGATCAATTTAGCTGAAGTGTTCTGCGAAAGTTATTAAATAAGTGTGATTATCAAATAGTGTATCGGAAACATGATGCTAACTTAAAACAACTTTATTTTGCTAAACGAACCATATAGGATAGATTGTCAAATATATGCCATATCAAATAAAAAGATGAAGATCTAGATTTAAAACATATTCCGAATGTTGAATCTGTTGTTTTCCATTCCATCACTGTTGGTAAAAACTTTTACAGTTGATCAATAATATGATACCTCTTAATATACAATCAGCGCTAAATTGAATAATATTTGAATTTGAAGACGCTGGTCTTTGAGCTTACAATATGTTTTGTGGGCCCAGTGTGTGCAACTACTCCGATTACACTTAAAACTATATTTTGACAAGAAACACGTTTATCAGGGTAATCCGTGCAGCCTTTCGGAACTTATCCGAGCTAGCTTAGTAGGTAACGTGCTTAGAGTTACGAGGCGACGCACCCTGCGGTTTTGATTGCTTGTCTGAAGCAGGCTTTATTTTAATTACACTTCACAGTACAGTGTGGCGGCCGTAAAGTCTCCCCGAGCAACCGTTGTGAACATTAACACCTGTCTTAATTTTTCATTTTTTAAAATTTAGTTTACACCATATTGTTGCATAAATAATAATTGTTAAAATAATAAAATGATATTATGAAATCTTTTTTTTTCAGTGAATATTAAAGTATCGAAACAAAACTTTACTTCAACAAAAGTTAAAATCGAAAATGTTCCCAAATGCAAAATGCCTGGGACATAATATTAAACTGTTTATACAAGCCAAGTGGTGATAAGATAACATATGACAGACACATGTTAAATATTCCATGATCTAAAGCTGCGTGAAGATGACAACTTGGCAAATCACGGCTTTATACACAAACATGTTTCACATCAAGCATCAAGGGAAAGTTCAGCTTATCAGTCCCGGCGATCGGCGATAACAGTTAAATGACCATAAATTTCTCTGGTCTCTGGGAAACATTCAATCCCACCAGAGTATTAGATTGCAAGCAGGCCAACTTGCATTTATTAATGTAGCTTCATGAACGTATACATTTTTGACAAACCCGATCAAAGAAATAACTCACGACTAGCAAACTAAACATTCAAATGTATAGGTAAAAAGGTGTAACAGAGATGTGTCATATACTAAAAATGCTCTAAGGGCGGTATATGAATTTCTGTTTAATTCGCCGAGGCTTCTAAACAAAATATAATATTTAAATTATTATTTTAAAGCCTCTGTTCTTGTTTTAGTGCAGAAAACGCGAAAATTATGTGATTATTATATTATATTCTTCAGTGATCTTTAGTCAAGTATGACAAATTGATAATTAATACATCTGAAGTTCGAAACGATTTTTGTTGGTTATTAAAATAATTTTTCGTAATGAAAAATGAATTTGAAATAGCGGCGTGAAATTAGCGGCCTAGCGGCATACAGTTGCGGCATTGTGGCGTGAAGTTGGCGTGAAGTTGTCGGCCTAGCGGACTAGTCTACATAGCGTCGTGAAGTTGGCGGCCTTGATGATTGGCGAAAAAGCGGCGTAATTTGGAGGCCTAGCAGCCAATCGACCTAGCGGCGTGAAGTTAGCGGTCTTGCAGCCTGTAGGCATTACAGCGCGAAGTTGGTACTCTTGCGGCCTGCCAAACTGGACAAGAGGCCGCTAGGCCGCTGAGTTCAGCCCGCTAGGCCGTCAAATTAAAGCCGCTAAGCTGCCAACTTCACGCCGCTAGGCCGCTGTGCCGTAATCTTCAGATATCTTTCAAGTGATCCCATAAGCTAAATTTATGATAACCAAATGGAAGTTCACCAGTGCTTCAAATGCAAATTGAAGATATTTTACAATAAAATTCTTGATAAAATAATTTGTTTTATGTTGACTGTGCAAAGCGATGTGATAATAGTTAAATAGTAGTGTATAGATTCAAATTTAAAAAGTAAATGCAATTTATTGAAAGAGAACATGATGATAACAGTTATGCTGAAAAAATCGTGTAATGCAATACCATGAAACATTTTACAGTTCTATTTTTTCAACAAGCGCTCGATAACTTCGAATCTTCTTTATGAGGCAATATACCAATAGACACACACTATTGAAATTCCAAAATCTGGAAATTGCAAGCAGTGCTTAAATTTCATTTTAGTCTATTATACCTGTTGAGATTACTGTTTATGTAACATATTTGTTGGTAAAATCAAATAAATAAAAATTATATATGATTGATTTCTGTTAGTAATTACTTTCAACCTGTAACATGTTCAATCGACCGGTACACAAATTTCTAATTCGATTCGCGATATCAGTTGTGCAAATTTATGATTCCTGTGGTGAGGTGAACTATCATGGAATGTACTGATCAGTCAGCAGATAAAATCCAGGATAAGAAATGGGTTAGCCTAGCGGTCAGCTAGATGGTTCTAATTTTATTTACTTTTAATAATAGTTTTACATATATCTTTATTACAGTTCTCAGTTTCATTTTCTTATCTCTGTCGAACAATCTATGTTCTGAGAGCTAAGCAAAGTTAAAATCAGAAAAATTGATGTGCCTTAGTATATAACTGGATGGCAGGGGAATATAAATTATAACAGAACATAGGAACGGGAGCCAGTCTAGGCATTTTGCATGAGGCCGATTGGCATATTATTCGTTCAATTAGTTTAGTGAAGGGTGATAATGTTGCGCTCATTAGAACGAAACGTTTCTTGTTTTGCGGTGTTTTGTAATTTTTATTATGGATAAAAATGATAGCATCGATTCCGAGACAGGTAAGCAAATAATTTGTCTTATTTCTCCACAGTTCGAAAGAATATCAAATTGTTTTACCTAAGTCATATTTATCATTTCAATTAACATTTTAGTAGTAAGCTAAACAAGTTATTCATAGAATATACCATACTCTTTTTAAATCCGAATTTATGCGAATTAGGTGCAATTTATTTTTTTTTTCAAAGCAGAAACAAACAATTTCATGAAAACCTCCATATTGTACTTTCTAACATTATTTATTATTTTTAAAAACTGCTAAATCGTGTTAATATCAAATTGACAAAGATACATTTTTGAATATAGAAAGAACATATTTGCATGTAACCATGATGAACTTGTCTGGAGTTTATAATGGTTAATTTTGATGAACTCTTGAACCGTAACATTTTTCCTTAAAAACAAGAAAATCGAAAGAAGAATAACCCATTGACTAATAGTTGAATAGCACCCTCATTAGACTTAGACAGACTAAATATTAAGGATTTTATCGTGTTTGCTTGAACCTTAATATCAAGTCGTTTGTATTGTATGTTGTGATATTAAAAAGGATAAACATCTGAAATAAAAAAAAGCCCAAAATGACAAAAATAATTGATTTGATGATTAAAAACATAAAGAAAAAGAGAGAAAAAACTGAAAATCAGTTAAAAATTCTCAGTAATATGTGAATAATATATATCATCTTTTATGTTTATATTATAGAAATGCATATTATAAATTGTGGTATTATGTTATTTCACGGTGCTTAATTTTCGACGCCAACGAAAACTTTACGCTGACATAAACTAGATTCGCTCAGTAGTATTATCCACATAGTATAAGAAATCATGTGGTTAATATTCGCTGGTATTTGATTGTGTGCACATTCAAAGCGACTATTAAGCCCACGCGAAATAAAATGATACTCCAGTATACATGAACTCCAAAACAAATAATTCAGTGTCATACGAAATGTGTTACTCGGCTCTAGACAAAACATATTTTTTACATACAAATGTTAACGTAAATCACAGCTGAAACTTTATTACGAAAGATTAAAGTAGTGAAATAAGCAAACCACGAGCGGCCACAAACAAAAGACACAGATTCCCTACACGTCATTATATTTAGTTTGATAAGAGTATAAAGATAAACTGATAAGAGCAATTTATACTACCATGCAGTACTTGGTCAGAAAAAAACCCGCTAGGTTAAGATACACGAAGTACTTTCAACTAATAAACATCTGTTTTAATTTGTTTTATGTTGTAAAAAAACATTTAGGGGTTTGCAGAATGGAGTGACAGTAATATAAAACAAGATGAGAAAAGGGAAAGGTGAACCAACATCAGTTCATGTCATCATGAGTCGTGAATCAAGGTATTTATATAGCTTTTAATGTTTTTGTTTTTTTACAATTAATACCATATGTATCATATTAAATGAAAAGAACACTCGGCTTACTGTGTCATCTACAACTGCGGACAGAAGAACAGCAAGCCTATATGGTAAATAATTATGATAGTATTGATGTAAATCTCATTTTGATGAAATGTTAACAATAGTAACGAAGTAAAAACAGTAATTTCTAAATGACTTGCGCTTACCCCGTACATTAAACGATGTTTTATAAATTGTTTCTTGATTCATGCCATTAATTTATGTTCTGGAATCTCTTTTCGTAATCTGCATCGGAGGGGACTATAGGTTTACCTCCCCGTGTGTCTCCCCGTCCGCAACAAATCACCTTTATCAACTCTAGTCTTCACCGTTATTAAATGTTATAAAAGTTGCTCCAAATGAATCATGATGAATGTTTGATGAATATCAAAATGAATCCACTTTGATACAGAACAAATGTAAATCGTTCTCATACAAATAATGCTTTGAAGAAAAAAGTTATAAAGAGAAACAAAATGTTATGTTGTGATTTGTATTTTTCTATCTAATGACGCACACTAATTTCGCCACGTGTAACACACCAATTAAATTAGTCGAAATGGTGTCTGTTTATTGGCACTACTCTTATTAATGAGCATGGTAAGCACGGTAGGATAATATTATTATGTAAATAAAAACAGCATTTATTCAATATTGCCAGTCAGATTTTAACTATATTTTTCATGCGGTCTTGGCTAACCGTTTTGATAGTATTTGTTCTTTATTTCCTCAAATATTATAAAGATAACAAATTGCAGCAAGTTAAATGATTAACTGTCTTTTTTTCAGGTTCACTTCAATATGTCGGGCATACCCACCAGGATGTAGAGATTCTGGTTTTATTAAAACGGTAGATATTCTACGGAGAGGTGACGCTGGTACAATGTACTTGTTAACGTTCACGAATACCATCAGCAAAACAACTCAGAGGTCAAAAGGACAGAAAAGAAACAGACAATAAACGAATTATTTTAGAATGCAAAAGGAACTTACGACAGACATTGAAAACGATTACAGTGTACAAGGAGCAATTTAGAACCTTAAACCCTAATATTATTTTACCATCGTTACTTAAATTAAATATAGAAGTTTTGGAAAGAAAATTGAAGATATACCTGTTTAAGAACCGTCATCGTCGACTGGTGAGATAGATACTTGACATAATATTACAAGAACTAAAGCAATTTTCTTAAATGGAAGAACGAATGGAAAAATGAATATAACTGCATATGTCTTATTGAAGAAATGTAATAACTGAGGGTATAAAGAAGCTGGGTTGGTAATGCTTAAAAGTTAGTTTGATTCTCGCATAATGTGTTTGTGCAAAATATGTTATGCTTATAAATATTGTATGACCCTGAATTATTTACTAATTAGGACTAGTTTCATGAACATCATATTGAGAAAATACTAATTTCATATTTTGTTCTGTATTTATCTCATTTATTATGGTGTAGAAAGTGTATAAAATCTTGTGTACATACATAGAAACCATAATGAGTCACCTGTTGTAGACGATATTGATGACCAATACACTTAAATGCTACAGTAGTAAAGTTCTGTAATTATTTGTGATTCGTTTTTGGAAGATTCTTTTCAAACATCTATGGATCATTCCGACAAATGTGTGAATCGTTGCCTTTTTTAAATTTCATTTGGGAATATTATAGTATAGGAATGAAATGATTCTGTAAAACGCATGGCTTTAAGTCGACTAAAAGAAGTTTTATAAGCATAATCTTTATTTATGGAAATATATTTTAAGTAAACAAGTATGATCATACAAACGTATATTTTACAGACTTGTATTCTTGTAGTTCTTCAAATTAATGAACCATTAAATTTACGTTTTTGTCCTTATTAAAATTAGATAAACGATTTAGATTTCTTATATTTATATATTTTACTGTGCTTTTTTAATTATTTGATACTTTTACTAACAAAGAAGCAATAAGCGTCATATTTTAATTCATGTCCGTGAATGATATGGTTGCACCTACAATTTTTACCAAGATGTTTTCAGATATGCTTGCTAAGTTATGCAATAACTTTTTTTCAACCTATCTGTTTCATGACTAAACACAAACTTTTGCTGTATGTTTATGTTAGACGTTAATTGAGTCTTCATATCGACAATTATTGAACGTAAAGCTATACAAATACAGTGTCGTGCTCATAATTTATGTTTGAACGACCAAAATTATTCAACTTTTAATGATCTTACGACGTTGTTCCATAATTTATATTATTTTTATATTTTAAATTGAATTGTTTGCTGAAAAATTGTTCTGCACATTTCTGTGAAGGTTACAGCTTGTATTTCGATAAATTTTCTGGCAGAAATTTCTGCTGGAAATGCAATAAACTTTTTGCACCAGCTTGTATTTCGATAAATTTTCTGGCTGAAATTTCTGCTGGAAAGTTCAAAGCATTTTTTCCACCACAGTTGTTTCGGTAAAATTTCCAGCAGAAATTTCTGCTAGAAATATAATGATATTGCAAGTTGAACAGATATTACTGCTATGAGAGTGAAATTATATAGAGTCAAGGGTTATTATTAATTTCCACTGTTACTATATTCATTATTTTGGACCTTTAAGAGATTTTCAGCAGAAATTTCTTCGGAAATGATCAACATCCACTGCATTTATAGAGCAAAACGTCGAATATAAACAGCTGTTTGCCTTGAAAAATCGTTCTGTAGCAAAACTGATTTCAAAAGGGAAAAAAAGATTTTCCCTTTTTATTTTGGACTGCAATCTTGGTGTTTAATTAGTCTCTTACTTGGGTACTATTTTTAAATGGAGCTGAATTGACAACCTAGTTCTTACAGTTACACTTAAGTTGCAAAATAACTGCAAGGTGACAGTTGGCTGAAAACATGTGTTATGTCATTGCTTTCAAAGAATGAATGAAGTGTATTAATCATTAATAAAATAATTGTTTGTTGATTTCAATTATATTTATATATTTGGTTTTAGATGTCCTTATAATACCATTCAAAATAAGATAAATCAGGTAAATATTGACTGTGAGGCCACGTTAGTTACATTTAATAATCCGCCATTGAAAGTAATTCTTGTTATGAATAATTACAAATAATAATTGTCAACTCAATACTTATTAAAATAATTTTTTTGTCTTAAATGTTATTTATACCTTTTCGTTACAAACTTGAATTTTACAAAAGCTTACAAATCTGTCAGTGTGCACGTCTTTAAGCATCCTGGTAATTGTCGTTTTGTCCGTGTATTTTTCAGTTCAGCAAGTATTACATGTTACATTTTCTTCTAACAGTCGTTACGAATATCGCGTGCAAGTTTAACGATTTTGTGGGTATGGAACTGATACATTTCAACCTGTTAAAACGGCTGCATTATCACAGTTCAGAATCGAATACTGCAGTGTCTCGGAGTCAGAATGTTTTTAATGTGGTAAATATTAAGTGTACTACAGTCATACCTATAAATGACTGAACAGGACCTAACTTCGCCGATGGTTTAGACAAATGAGTGCATTTTAGTAGAAGTTGCGAGAGAATTTTACTACTTCAGTGATTGCGTAACAACTTCGGCTTTAAATTAATATTCAGCCGTACTTTGACCAAGAGTATAACATCACATTTAGACCAACCTCATGTATGGTTAAGCTACAGTTAAAAAAATAAATTTTGATAGTTGGAAACACTCTAAATTTTTGAACTGATAAGTGACCGCCACTTATCAAACCTCCATTTATTTATTGTTATTAATTAAATCGCGACGCGTACACATGTGCTTGGAAGATGGACCCCGTTTTCTCCAAAATGTGTATAAACTGACCGCCCCCCCCCATAAAAAAAT
Organism: Corbicula japonica; assembly: GCA_038501625.1. NCBI lineage: Eukaryota > Metazoa > Mollusca > Bivalvia > Venerida > Cyrenidae > Corbicula > Corbicula japonica. The sequence goes on from JAZAYU010000014.1 coordinate 5,897,089, forward strand.
GAGGGTCTACACTACATAAACTCATATTTTTGTTTTGTTTTGATTTTAATTTGTTTGGGATCGTTATCAGTCAATCCACACCGAATTTACTATCAAATACCAAGTTCTCTCAAAATTCGTGTCCCGACTGTATATTAGTCCACCTATATACAGTCGGGACACGAATTTTCAGAGAACTTGGTATTCGATAGTAAATTCGGTGTGGATACTTTTGTAACAATCCCAATCTATCAAAACAAAACAAAAAAGATGAGTTTATGTAGTGTAGCCCCTCATTTTTGTGGTAGGCGGAGCGACCAGTTAATACACATTTTGGTTAAAACGGGGTCCGTCTTCCAAGCAACTGTGAACGCGTACCAGAATCCGTAGAGTGCATTTTGGTTTATGGTCACGTGGGAACAATGTACCCGTATTAGCGATCAATATATTTATGATTTACAGTATACGTCAATATTCAATATATTACATAAAAATGTTTTCATTCATTTACATTATAAATTATCGAAACGTTGCAGGATTGCTTCTTAGTGTACAATAGAGTAGTGATAAAACAAAAAGGTATCAAACATTTACAGTATGCTTTTGTGTTCTTTAGCAAGTTATATTAAAATATAACTTTAAATTATTGTATCATTAGTGACGATCTAACATCCGAACAAAACAATGTAACACTTAATTTAAAGAAGAAATATGTATATTAACACAGAAGCTAAATCCTCACACGAATCATGACTACTGGCGGTGCCCAAAGTGACGTCATTACTAGCATGCGGTCCGGGATATGCAACCTTCAAACCAGTAAGATATAAAATATATATACTTAGGAAATAATTTAACAGCGATTTATTTTATTTGTTTTTGTAATATCAAATAATAAATGTAAACTGGTAAGTTCATAGATAAATTGCATATGTCTTACGCTTGATTCAAACCCACAATTGCCAAGTTTCAAAGACATCTGACTTAGCGCCTCAAGCCGCAGTTCATCACTTCAAAAGACTTTTTTAAATATAAAAAGACAGGTTGATTCAATGAATTCTGTCTCATCAGAACTCCCTATTTAGCTTTACAAACATCAAGATATGACATTAAATTTGTACATTTTTAATCAAAATGCCATAATTTAAATTATAAAACATGCCCACATTTTTTTGCAAAACACGTACGATTCGATTTTGACGGTCCTTAAATCAAGGTAAAGTTCTTCTTCAAGTATTTTAAATGAACTGAATACAAACTGAAGTTGAAATACTGGTCTTTAAAGAATACAAAACGTTAACTGTTTGATCGTCTATCTTATTAACTTGTTTGTTCTTGTCATTTCTATACACCTACGTTCTGAAATCTATTTTTAAATCTATATATAAGCATTCATTTTCAGAAAATCTTCAATTATAGCTTTCATTTTCTGAACTCACTAGATCGTTCATTTTCTGAAAATATTTATTCATATTAAGATAAATGACTAAAATGTAATTAGAGACACTTAACGCCCGATTGTACAATAATGTATACATTATTAAACACTAACTCGTAGAATCTCACTGTCGTGATTGTGCTCCGCAACAGAATTGTTTTGAGAGCCGATATTATTAAACTATTATGGCTGATTTATGCCATTTCGTTATTTTTTCGTTATTTCGCCGCTAAATAACGCCAAGCGAAAAGACGAAATAACGAACAAACGCCAATCGAAAATACGAAATAAAGAAAAAACGCAACGCGAAACAACAAAAAAAAAAACGCCAGGCGAAATAACGAAATAACGCCGAACGAAAAGACGATAAGCGAAAAAACGAAAAGACGCCAAGCGAAAGAACGAAAAAACGCCAGGCGAAGCTAGAAAGAACGCTATTTTGTGCAGTTAAATTGGCGTTTTTTTGCACGGCGACTTTTCGTTATTTCGCGCAAAAATAACGTTTTTTCGTTATTTCGCATGGCGTTCTTTCGTTATTTCGTCTTTTCGTGTGGCGTTTTTCGTTATTTCGTCTTTTCGAGTGGCGTTATTTCGTTATTTCGTCTTTTCGCTTGGAGTTATTTCGCGGCGAAATAACGAAAAAACGAAATGGCATAAATCAACCACCATTTAAACAATACTAAGGTGTGTTGTGCATATTTTGATTTTATTTCAATGATTTTCTAAAAGAATTATTTGCTTATCCATTCGTAACAAATAAGTTATTAAATATTTAGTGTGAACGGGTTGTGAAAAAGGGTAAAGGTAAAATCGGTCCAGACCTGTCTTAATATTTGTAAGCGAAATCTCAATGAACACATTTCATAACTGCTCTTGAAAAAGACTATGTACCGCTATTGAAGAACTTTAACTCGGGATAAAAAGGTATTATACCAGTGATATATGGTTATCTATATCACTCATTAAAAGAAAAAAATCGGGTCTCCGGCGATAAAATGTAGTCCGATTTCTAAATTACCCAGTGACCAAGGGTATAAAAATGAGCATGGAAACCAGTTTCAAATCTCAAGAATCTGAGCGACTGGTCGCCATTTCAGCTAATCAGATGCTCGAGATTTGAGACTGGTTTCCAATCTCAGTTTTATAACCTTCAGCCCTGAATGCTCACCTATCTATATCAACTAGTAATTCTGTGACAAACATGAGTTTTAAAATTGTATCATAAGCTATAGACTGTATTTCGTGTTTGTCTTCAGATTGCCAAGGTATACCTGAAACGATACTAATCCGTTGAATAGGCAAGATGTCGGAATTCATTGAACAACGGCTATTGTATTTCCGGAAAGAGTTTATACGATGCATCAAAGATCCAACCATTCTTTCCTTTCTGGCAGCTGACTCCGTCATCACCGAAGGTAAATTTGGGTTATGGCTATTATTGCGGATACTACTCTGCATCTAAGCAACATTCGGAATACACAGCCCGGCCACACAAACCGAAACTGTAAACACGTTCAATGAAAGAAACAAAAGAAAGGTAAACATTGATTACAAGTAACATCAAAATGCAAAGAGTTAAATGGTTGAATGAACAAAACATGTATATTAAAACAGTGTTTACACGTAACACGAAATGCTATAAAAGATTGAAGATTGTTTACAAGTACCAAAAGAAATCAGATAATAAATGAAGTCAACTCAAAACGGTGCTTACAAGTACTTCCGAAACCAGAAAAAAAAACAAAAGACAAAATAGGACAGTGTTAACAAGTAAAGCCAAATTCGCATATTACATATATAAAAGATGTGAATGGCACTACAAGATATTGTTTACAAGTAACAAATCAAACTGCATACTTGTATAGTGAAAATAGCTGCAACCGACGAAAAGCGAACTTTAAATGTCACCGAACATGACAAGTATTGCAGACTCGCTTTGATTGAACGCGTTCATGGGCAGTAATGGAAATGCATATTATTCCCACGTTGCCTAAGCAGTTTGATAGAAGATAAGCCTTAAGTACGTTATGTTATGTTGTGCCCGAGTTATCCCATTCAATCGACATTGTAATTTGAGAACGACATATATCCATTTAGAGAGAATGTAGACCAACAAAATAAATTGCTTTTTCTGAGTGTGGCGATTCCTGATATGCATATTTCACTATTTTTTTTAAATAATATGCGGCTATTCTGTTCTTATTTTTTTAGATGACAATACACGATTAAAATATCTATACATTAGCGGAGGCGACAAAATGAAAGCAACCGAGGACTTGGTTGATTGTATTTTGCAATCTGAACAGCCAGGAAAATGGAAGTCCCTGATGCATGCATTGGAAGAGTCAGGTAAATACTCAGTCCTTTATAATAAATATATTTTTCACATGATTGGAACCATGTTCCAGATAACGGCCCTCTTCATAACAAAAAGGAAATGTGGCCTTGGAGAATAAAATTCAACCCACTTACATCTTGCTGGTAAAAGGATGCACATAGTTTCTTGCGTCAAATCCAGATATTGAGAATATGTACTCGATTTATTAAGAGACTAAACTTCTGGAATAAATAAAGTGGTAGTCCCTGTTGACTGAGACGTTTAATTCTGTCAAATCTTTTTCTTCCGCAACGTTGTACAGCCAATGAGGTAAGCGAAGCCACTGTAAAGAAACTTTTTTATTCAAACTTGCAGATCGCTGTAGAATATTATTTTGGAATTATTATTTATTAATTAATTTTGCTTTGAATAAACTGTAATTGTTGTAATATTATTATTTGAAATATTGTGACTCATATGCTCGCATTTACCAAGTCAGACGATGCATTATATTAAACGTTTCAATATTCAACAGATTATCACTACTTGAAAAAGCTCCTAGAATCTTCAGATAAAACAGACGAAACCTCTAATCGTCAAAGACAAATTATCACCGTGTTTGCACCATATCTTGAAAAAGCAGTCATGGCAAGAGACATTGTCGCAGATTTAAAATCAAAGGAAGTTCTCAATGATCAAGACTCCGAGGCTATATTTTCTACATACGAACTCAGGGGCGCAACATACAGTACAATAGTTCTGCTCGATAGAATGCAGTGTAGAAAATCGCCTGCTGAATGGTACTATCACTTCCTAAAAGCATTACATGAAAAGGGGTATACACATGTGATCGAACAAATTGAACCAGATTTCCTGAAATGTCCGCAGCAATTTGATCCTAAAGGTAGTCTTCATTAAAATATTTACAATTTATTATAGTAAGCATTTCTCCCTATTTTTAATCAAAGCGATATTGTGTACATTTGTTGCTGCAAGGTCCTTCTTATTAAAAAATATAGTTAAAAGTAATTATCCAAAAGGTTTCGAGACTGATGTTAATTAGGGACTGACGGATTTTTTTTCGCGAAAAAACAACAACGAAACAATAACATTATTTTTGGACATTGTTAAATAACTCATCTACGAAAAGGAATATTTGACAAAATACAAAAATACACTCATGCAATACCCATGAGCGATCCCTTGCAAAACGCCTTAATAACCTCCGTCGTTTAGTTTTAGAATTTACATGTTTCTTCAAAAAACTCAATTCAACCGTTGAAATTACGTCATAAACTTTACTGCTGACATTGCGTCTTATACCTTTTGTGGATAAAATATCATTATTTTCATAATGTGTGAAATATTTTACAAACAATAACTAAACAGAAGAGTGTATGTTCTTTTAAATATTTAATTCTTTTAGAAATATATACTGTGTTTTATCATCATCATCAGCAGTAAATAGTTCTGAAAGAGACACATCTCTTCCGGGCACGTCAGGGTCAAGGACAGAAAAATATGCCCAAAACTTCGGTAAAGAAGGAACGCCTGGAAGTCCCAGAGAACACGTGATTCATGGTTTGCCTTTTATTAACCTTCAAAGTCAAATTTATACATACTTATACATACATATACACAACCAATAACCTGATTTCCGAATACAGTGATGGTCTATATTAAACAAATACTTGTTAGTATGATCTGCTTCTAATATAAACCCATTGAATTATATCTTAAAATATCATAGAACATGTCGATGTAAAAACAATTTTTATGTATGAATATGATTTTCTAAATACTCGCTTAAGAAGAATTCATTTTGGTTTTGGATCTAGATTTTGTTTCAACTAAAGAATCAATGGACGTTGAAGGGATACAAAGCCAGACCGGTAGTTTTGATGCACTTACCGGCTCGGACTCGGAGGACATATCAAATGAAAAAGCCTTAAATAATCTCAACGCAAGACTTCCACCTGACGGTCAGGAGATAAAAGACAAAGATGAAACTAAAATCAACTTGACTGCATTTAATATTAAACCTGACGTCACAAAAACCGTGCAAATAGGTTAGTCACGCTCTTTTAAATACAATCTACGTTTAAAGATTTTATGTGTAACATCGAATTCATTTACCTAAATTGATTCACATTCCGTGTCTTAAATTGTCTGAAAAGTTGAAATAAATTAACAACGTAACGTATTTGAATCTGTTTCCAGCTGCATATGTCTGAAGGTTTTGTATACTATGCTGTAACTGTAAGAGAAGAAATATTGTTTTTGGCATTCATGTGTTCTTATTTCAAATAGAAATGATGCAATGTAAAATGCATATACACATGCATGTTCACGTCAAGTGATTATTGCCGAAGAAGACTTTATACCGTTTAGAATAGAAGATTAATTACTCGTACAATTCCTGTTTCTAGTAACTACGACTACTACAGTATAAGCTGGCACACTACAATTGAAACAGTAAAGATAATTATACCACGGGACATGGTTTGTTTTAAGTACAGCACGAACAAAAAAGTGCGATAAATTACAGTTCAAAGTAATTGGTACATGTACATTTACCTCTGAATAATTAAAGCGTAAAACGAAAATTAGGTTAGGTTGGTAACTTACGAGTACTAAATCCATATTAAACATATACCTAAAAAATCCTTTTATAAGAAAGAACACGTATTGTACAGCCTGGAATATATTTTATTGAAGGTGACAGTAAAGATATCACAGAAGATAAACAGTCAGTCTCTGACATGGAAATGAATGATTCTGAAGACTCAGATGGAGGTTTGAAAAAAAAATGACTTTAGTAAAATTGAATGGGGTCAATTTTGAATGAACAACATAATTATTTTATATACCCATCGTATGAATAGAGTTTTAAGGGGGTTTTTATAATTAATACATTCTTCTTGCCATTAGTAACAATTTTGTTTTGTTTGTAGACATTTCAGAACCTTTGGCTTTCTTTTTACACGTTTGTAGTGTTCGCGAGTGAAATAAATTATTGATATTTCACTAAAACAAACACATGTTCCTTTTTATTTTATGTTTCCTGTCAAACAAATCGGAAAAATTGGAAAGAGATGTAGTCATGTTTAAAGAGTAGCTTGGCAAAATTGACAGAGAAAACTCTACAATTCACTGGAAAACATAAAATAAAAAATATTATCTAATTTACGATGTTTAGTACGATACAGCTTGCATTTTACCAAAATTGTGAAAAATATGCGTTTGAACTGATTTCCGCTATTAAAATCTGTATTGTGGTTACTTCAGATTATGACGAAGACGTATCTGGGGGCAATTATCAACTAAGGTCGTATCAACTTGAATTAGCTGAAAATGCACTGGCAGGCAAAAATACAATAATATGTGCGCCAACTGGTAGCGGGAAAACCTGGGTTGCACTTCATATAATCGAGAAGCATCTGCGTGAAAATAAAAATGGTAAATATCTTAATGTCATTTATTTTATTGATCACTAATTATTCAGACATCAGCAATAAAATGTCAAAAAAAATGATCCGAATGTATATAGCACTGATGTATGGATTTTTAACTTTCATGTACAGTGGTCTCTCTCTCTCCCTCTCTCTCTCAGTGACACATTTTAGAAGAATATTTTATGTCTTGTGCAACGGAAAATGTACGCTGTGCATCGTATTCTAGCTCTGGTCTCAGTATGGTAATTGGCTATCCAAAAGTTTGCTTTGCTTAACAATGTCATTAGCTGGCTATGTGATTATATGTTCAAGTGATCTTGCATGCATCATTATCTGTTGATAGTTGGATTGGTGCTGATTCTCCAATACAACTTGCAATTAAAAAAAGACCTGTTTGGCCAAGTGTGGGCTCGGGGTACTCTGCACCCTCATTTAACAGCTTCCTTCTAATTCGAATTATTTATTCATTGGAACCCATTAGGTTCTCTTTTTATTTGTGTGTGTGTTTGTGGTGTCATATTTAAAATAAATGCTGTTTGGGGAGTGTGTGTTTCCTGAGTGTTACTATTTTAAATATGCACGTTTCATTGTTTTCGACGTTTGCAGTTAGATCCTCAGCACGGTAAATCACCACTGATTTGCTCTATTTATAACACAGCTAAGAGACCTGTCGTGTTCATGGCTAGGAATGGCGCTTTGGTGAAGCAGCAAGTTGACCGCATAAACCAATATTTACCACAAAGAAAGGTATTTTTAACATGATCAAAAAATAGTCCCCCGTTTTTGTTTACAGAGTTTCGAGATATTATACTCAATTTGTCGTCTGTGTCTTGGCGAACGAAATTTTTCGTGTGGCAGGTCGCTCGGGGACAGTCTATTCTTAAGCTGTCTAATTAATTTCACATTTCACACTAAGTATAACCCATTCTTAAATTTCAAATAAAACGATACGCCAAGAAAAAAGAATTAGCTATAATAGTTATGTACATGTATTTCGGTTCATCTCGAAGTATAAAACTAACGAAACGCATGTTTGTTTTAGAGAACCTGGCGGGCAGGCAAAGTAAGACTTGTCACGTGATTTTGACCGTTCAAGGGAGTAAACCGATTTATTCAGACAGGTCCTAGAATGCATTTAGCTAACTTCGCCTAGTAAAAAAAATCAGTTTTTGTCCTACCAAAACCTCGCATTTTATAAAAATACATTCACAATCGTGTTTACATGTAAAATAGAATATATTGTAGAACTGTTCACCGAGCGAACAGGTACTTGATGACGCATTGTAGACCTAAAAACCTGAAATGAAATGTTCATAACGAAGATTAAATCGAGCTCATTGCATCGTTAAGTTATTCTTGAACGTTTGCGACATTTCAGCAGCTAGATATAGCAAACTAATCAGCCGTAGAATATACAAATACTGATAGTCAACTATTATTTTGTTTTAGGTCAAACATTTGGTTGGAGACACAGAAGAAGCCCAGATGATGCCAGCGTTTTTGGAAGACTTCGATATATTCTGTTTTACCCCACAAATTCTTGTAAACAACTTAGAAAAAGGGATTAAAAGTTTAGCGGAGTTTTCTCTGATGATATTTGATGAATGTCACCATACGAAAGGAGGTGAACCTTATCTAATGCTAATGAGACGCTACCTCGTGGAGAAGTCAAAAGGAATAAAATCCTTACCGCAGGTAAGGAACCTATAAAAGATATTGTAAACGGACAGGAAGATTTGAATCCTTTTTTATATAAACAATGTGTCAGGCTTCATTGTTTATGCAAGAAAAATATCAAAAAGGTGAAATGCGCTTACTAGAAATTTCCACTTCGCAACGACAAAGCCTCGCTACAAAATAGACACCACAAACAATTCACACAAAATGAGAAAACTAATTTTATTTGTCTACTTTCCTACTATTTTATTTTTATTTTTCGTACAAATCTTTGTTCCACTTCAAACAACTTTCAGTCCCTCTCGTTAGTAAAATTATACATTTCCGTTATGATGAATACTGCAAATAAAAAGTGTTCTATTCTGTATAGTTAATATCAGTTAATATGAAAATTCTAAAATTGAACGTTTCATTGTTTGTGCATGCATGACTGTAGATAGTTGGGTTAACAGCTTCCCCAGGGAGCGGAAATGCAAGGACAGAAAACGATGCTCTGGAATATATAATCAAGCTGTGTGCGTGCCTGGACGTAAGGTGTCTGTCAACAGTTGAGAAAAACACGGAGAGTCTTCAGAAGCAATGCAGTATACCCACAGAAGGTTTGTACAAAAATGCGGCATCTTCATGTGTTGATATTCTTAGAAACATTAAAGCTGTTTATTATGATGAAAATGAAAATTTAAGTAGCTGCTAAATTTTGAAATTTGTGACAGAGACTCTTTAAAAGCCACCGAACACTACCAATATGAGGCTTGGTTTGAACAAGTCTGTTCACGGGCTGTAATGGTAATGCATTATTTTACTGCCCACGCCATCTAGTCCCAGGTTCGACGCAACTCAATAATAACACCAGTAAACATTACAGTTTCCATCCATCCTAGCCCCTGAAAAGTATAAAATAATTGTCTTTTTGAATAGCAATCAATTGTTAAATAAGATGAAAACGGACATGTGAGTGTCTCTGAACACAAGCAAAGAACATTGTGCAGCCTCATCTTGATTGATCATGTTCGCAGGCACTATTAGATAGAAATGGTAGCGCAACTCGATATCTTAACAATTTGCAATATGTTGATAAAGCTTTGTACACAAACTGTGTACAATAAGGTTACAAATCTAAGACATTACAGTTACTGTGTATTATTTTGCTATTCCGCTAGACAACACACTCACTGAATGACAAGTGTTAGATAGTGTAACCCTGAACTTTTCATCGCACTGTCACTTTACCTTATACGAATACAGAATAAGAAATTATTTCTTAATAATATTATTTACTTTCTTACATTTTTGATTTGTATATAATACTTTTAATATGTCTTTTTGTGAACATGTTGTCATCGTCAACAGTTGAAACTGTGAAACTTGCAAACATGCATCGCATGCATCGTACTATCAGGGACACCCTGCCAAACATTGTCGGCCTTTATTGCTGAAACCTTATTGAAGCCCATCTCATAAAAGCCTTTAGATTCTTACTTATATTTGAATGGTTTTATTTTATGTACATCAGAAACAATTCCAATGAAGAAGAGGAGTTACGACCCTTGCAGAGGTATTCTCCTTGAGGCCATGGAGAAAATAGAAGACATTTTAAAAGGTAGGGATATTTTTATTTTTTCTTTAAGTTTGACATCATTACCGAGATCAAAATTTGCAAAGATACGTAGTTGTCGCTTTGCTTTTTGAAATATAGTATATGGCATTTGGATGGCTGTACATTTTTATCACTGAAGTTTTGTATAGATGTAGTTGAAATGAATATATTAACATACACGAGAGAGAGAGAGAGAGAGAGACAGAGACAGAGAGAGACAGAGAGAGAGAGAGAGAGAGAGAGAGAGAGAGAGAGAGAGAGAAAGAGATAGAGAGAGAGAGACCAGAAAAGGGGTCTCTTATATAACAATCTAAAAAGAGATCAGCGATAAGTTTTGTTTACTTGCAACAAAAATAATGTTTATTTGCTGCTGATAATGATGCCTAAAATACATAATGTAACAAATACAGTCATTAGTCGGTCCCTGACAGATTCAAAATCATATATACCATCATAACAATTAGTAAAGAATATTTTATTAACGTTATAAACTGAAACATTTTGTTATCTCATTGATACTTTTTAGTAAATGAAGTTTCGGGTACAGTGTAGAAAATATAAGCTTCCGAAGAAGCATGACGTTTTATGTTAATAAATGTCGTCCCAGTACCTTGAAGATTTCTGGTTTTATTACCAGTATAAACCAAACAAGACATACACGTAGATGCTTAAGATACACGGCAAAGTTCAATCGTTGTTTTTGCTGTTTGAGGATGGAAATATTGTTCGATGAGTAAGATGGTGTTTAAATAACTATCAGTGAGCTTGATTTATGACGAATTTCGGAGAAATAATAAATGTAAGTATGCCCTAAGTAAAACACTATTCTTGCATACCAGATCAGGACATCCGGTGTTTTCACCCGTGTAGGAAATTTCGATTCTACACCCCCCATATAGAATGAGTCACGCGCATTAATATGACGTCACGACGTCTTACGCAGTTATGAATGAACGATGGAATGTCTCGTATATCACTCCGCTTCTATAAAAAAGTATTGCAAATAAAAATTTACAGGAAAATACCACAAATGCGGAAAATAAATACGGTATGCAAGAAAAAGTATCATTCACTTATGTTGGGTAAAGATCGCGTGATCCGGCCCTCGTGCATATTTCACTCGGGCCGGATCATGCGATCTTTACCCAACACACGTGAATGATACTTATATTCTAATTGTGATTAAAAAAAATGAATTAGGCTATGCCTAGGTACGGCAAAAGCATTTTCCAAATAATACAACTTCATTGATATAGTTCACTTTCCTTGAGTTCTGATTGAAGAATTCGTCTTTTCAACCTATCTTTGATCTTGATTGGACTTGGTATAGATTTAGATTTGGTACAAGTAGCACTGAACGAACCAATTGTTCACAATTACAAAACATAATACTATGTGCAGTCACCAGTACTGGAACCAACCTGTAATAAGAATGTCATACCACCAGTCTTTATATTTTTTAAAGAAGGAAATAAATAAATTGCAAATATGCAGTTGTCAGGAAAGCACCTTAATCGATTTTAAGGTAATGAATTACAAGCACACAGTCAGAATCATATGCAGAATTATTATGGTAGAAAAATACGCAAGCCAGGAATTTTTTTCAGAGACCAATGACAACTGAACAAATCAAGTCCAGAGGAGCGGATCAAAACAATACATGTTTAAAGCTGGACTATTTAGGAGTCTCCCAAATGTTGCATTTTATTTCTTTTATTGATCATGTGTCCATCATGATCTACATATATATTCTGGTTTCTTTGAACTCTTTCAGTCAGCACTGTAAAATGGTTGTTCCACAGTCCTCGAGTCAACATAAAGTATTTTTGATTTTGTTAAACTTAATGGTGTGGATGATTGATATGTATATCGTGTCTGGCTCTGCATAGTAACATTGATAATTGATGTTCTCTTTAACACCGTATCAATGTTAATTTGCAAAACATCATGTGCAGCTTAAATTTTACACATTGTTGCCTAGCCATTTCTTAGAATCATTGAATTGTAATATGGAGTAATGTAACCATTGGTTAGGCCATGAGTGACAGTAGCAATATCTTTCCACAGAACCCAGTTCTCAATTATATGCTTGCAGATCATAATCCTGTAGTGAAAAGTTTTAGAAACAACTCCATGTAGAGCCATGCTGAGACAATGAAATAAAATAGTTGCCATTCCCTGGAACATCAATATTTGAATACTGAACTCCATTAATACACTTATTGTTGCAGTGGCCTGTTGTTTTTTTCTGGTTGTTTTAATACTTGCTGAGTAACTATGTTCTGTTAATATTGAAGTGTCAATTTGTTGTACACTTTGTTCATTTATAGCATTAAAAGTGCATGAAACCCTTCTTTCAATAACACGGATTTAACGTGTAACTATGCTCATTCAAAATGGTGCAATGCATTCTCATAAAGAATGTTAAGTTTACATATTTGCATGTATTGAAATTTGTTATTAATTAAAAATTATAATAAAAATAAAATAAAAAACAATCTGAGTGATGGAATCTACCTGCATATTTATCCTCACATTTACATTAATGGGACGACTATAGACCTAAGAATTAAAAATGCTCTTATGAAAAGCATGATAAAAAAGTTTGTTCACTGTTTATTTTGTAGAATTTTAGCTAAACAGGAACTGTTTATTTTAAACTTTGAAATTTATTGAAACTAACATATTTACACTGTTAATAATGCTGGCCTACAGTCTATTATTCAGAATGGCATGGACAAATGAACTTGTCATGCCTTCCGGCCACCCTCCCTCTCTTTGCAGCAGTATGGAAGGTGGGTCAAATGTTTACACATGTTGTAATCACATTGTGCCCATTTGGTAAATATCAAAGATACGCAGTTTATGAAAAAAGATCATAAGGTTATAAAAAACATGGTTAAATATTATTTAATTATTATTCTGATAAAAACTTAATATTAAACGTTTTTGTTAAAAAATATAAGGGATGTACAACTTTTTAGCACACTCTGTACCTGAAATACATTTGTAATGACCGTGACCTTGCTTGTAGCAGGTACTCTGAGATTTCAGACGACATACTTCTGCTCTTGACAGTTAAAATTTCAAAAAGTAATTTATGCAAATTTTGGGGGATGTTTAAAGGAGGGATGATAAAGGGCGTAAGAAAAACAGGTAAAATTGCGTAAGGGTTACATAACAAAGGTGTTACTTACTTGTTTTAAGCGCATTTTCACTTTGGGTTTGACAGCAATGACAGGGAAATATTTACACCCCATACGCAAGAAACAATGACGTCATACAATCAATACACGATAAACAAGAACACAGAAAAGAAAGGTCACCGAAACAGGTTAGGGACCGAAACAGGGCAAACCAATGAAAGAATGATAATGGCTGAAACTCCTATGCAACAGATTTGAAATGATCGTCAATGTACAAAAAATGTGTTATTTTCATGAAAAAAAAAATTCAAATTAATTGTACACTGCAGTAGATATTTTACCCACAAAAAAGGTATGCCACTACTTCGGTATAGCTGGAGTCTAGTGTTCAGCAGACGTACACCGTTACACGGACCTTAACGGGAATCAGGTTATTAGCAAACAACGTTGTTTGACTGTGTAGCAAAATAATCATGCCGGCGTTCTTTTTGAGAACGTAATACATTGAACCGAGAAAAACAATTGTTTGTGGGATATTTCAATTTCAGTAGCGGCTTGTTTATTTATGACGAAAATCGAAAATGGTTAAATTTGCATGTATGGTAGAGACCGTTTAAACATCTTTAGAAAAAAAATACCGGAAGTTAATGGCCGCATGAAAAGGACACTGGTAAATATCCCTCCAACTTATCACAATTAGTTTTATTCAATAAATTTTACAAAAAAATATTACAAAAAGCAATGTAGTTCCGAGATATGAATCCGGTGCCCGAAATCATAAAACTAAGATTTGAGATCAGTCTCAAATCTCAAGCATCTGATTGGCTGAAATGGCGAATAGTCGCCATTTCAGCCAATCAGATCCTTAAGATTTGAGACTGGTTTCTAAACTCAGTTTTATAACCTTCAGCCCTGAAAACTGTTGCGCACCTATCTCAATAGTCCAATGAAAATAAACAGATTTATATGCATAGGGAAATAGAAAACAAGGACTTTGAAAGCCATCGAACAAGACGAATACAAAAATATTCCAGGCTGGATGTGATTGAGTACTTTCTATGGGCAGTAATTAAAAATAGTTTTTCTTCTTCAGATAAAGTAACATTTGAACAAGCGATGATGAAAATTTTGTTTGACAAACCAAAGGACAGAGAATCTAAGCAGTATAAAATGTGGACAGGAAATGCCATTAAAACGGCTGAGACGCTTACTAATACAAGTGGACGAGATTCAAGAGCATGTGCAAGATATCTGCAGGTACAAACTCCTACTCATTCTTCTATTAAGATAACCGCTACCTCCGCAAAATATTTTGAGGTATTTACGTATTTTATAGGGAGATCATACTAGTACCGGAGTTGGTGTTGGCGTCCTTATGGTTTTATGCACTAAGTCTATACATTTAACACGATTTGGGATTATAATTAGAAACTTAGAATATACTACCTTCATACTGTACATATTTCTAAAAGAATTTTTTAAGGTCCTGTCATTTCAAGCGCATATTTTGTTTAACGGACGCGAACGAAGCTACGGACGCCAGGCTGGATAAGATTTATCCAGGGTCTATTTAATCAATCAGTAATTAAAGAGACCTGATTTATCGAATAGATGAGCTTATAGCATTCCGCAAAAGATTGTTCAAACCCAGTTATTATTGGGAGTCTGGGTTCGGCCATAAGCTCACTTTGAATATCTCTAATAAGGCTTTCATGGTTTTTCCTTTTTATGTTATACGATTTTAGACTTACAGCGATGCTCTTGAAGTAAACAGACTGCTAGAAACTAGAAATGTTTCAGCCTACTTAAACCAAAAAATGTCACAAGAAATCGAAAACAGTGATAGACTTAATGAGGTAGAAACTAAGCTGTTACAAAACCTGAAAGGTAAGGGTCTTCCACTTCCAGGTGAAAAATATTATTATAGGTCTGTGCTTAACACTTTCACAAGGACTTGTCGTATTTCGAAACTATTGTAAAGATTATTGAAAAAAAAATATGCATATCAGGAATGGCCACATCCAGCATACACAGCCTCCCCACACAGCCAAAAAGTAGAGAGGAAAAGAGAGCATGGTATTACAAAAATCAGTTTCAAACTGGACGCCACAAACAAATAACGGAAGTGAGAACCGGAGGGGTTACCGCCTTGGAACGGTCAGTGGCAAAACAAATTGCCACTGGGGGTTTAAACCAGGTTCTAGGGTGCATCACATATAAGAAACAGGGACACAGTGCGTTGTACCCGGACATCTAAACAGAACAAGATTCTGTAGAATGGTTTTTTGATTTTGTAGCCATAAACGGCTTTGTGAGCGAAAATATGAACGTCTTTGATCGCTTTAAATGGTGGATACATTACATAATATCCAATTTCGTAATCTGTGTGTAAGAAGGCACTCAAACACATACTCGAAAATGCCATTTAATGAATGCATTCTTACCGAATCTGAAATATTGTGATATACATGTATGTAGTGCTCGATGTTTTCATAATATATTTTCATTCATTCTAATTCTCACTACAATAATTATAAAACCATTGTTAGAAAAAATACATACCATAATGCGAGTTTCACCTTACGTTGAAATGATGCAATAATTTAAAAGTACAATTAGATGGAAGAACTTTTTGAAACATATGTTCGTTTGAAGTAGTTTAAATGGTTATATTTCAGGTGTTCAGAAAGAACTAATAGAAGTTAATGCTGATAATCCGAATGTTCATGTTTTAAGCCAAGCCTTAAAAGCACATTTTAGTAATGAAGATGAGGAATCAAGGGCAATGGTGTTTGTGGAGGCAAGGGCTACATGCAGAGCTCTTGTTGATTTCCTGAACAAAGAGCTTGATGATGTCGAGTTAAAAGTAGGCCTTCTGATTGGAAAGGAGAATAGAGGAGGAGATAAAGGTAATCTGTGATACAATTTTACTGGAAGTGTTCAATAGCAAAAATCTCAAGATGAGCCTTCCAAAATTAAAAAAAGACCGATGATTTATCAAGGTAACCTTTAAGGCATACTGAAGTATTCGATGACCCAAATGTGTTGCTTTTGGACCTAAACTATCATGTTCAATAATATTTCCGTTTTTTATTACTCGCATTCGAGAAAAGTTTGGAATGTGCTTTGCTTTGGTATATTCTATATATTTCTGGATTACACTCCTCTTGCCATAATATAGATGTCATTAGCATAACAGATTGGGATGGTCCACTGTTTACCAGTGCTTGAAAATCATTTTACTCCTGTTATCTTACTCTCCATACATAGAGTCAGTTCTAATATCAGTTACTAGCTACTCGTATAAAGATCTTTTAGCACGATTTGAATTATGTTCCAACGTTTGTTTTCTCCTTTACGGAAAGCGTTTTGTTTTATCCGAGGCCAATACTGCGCTTTTCTTAGAAATTATTTTATTAAAAAATATACAAATGACAATTCTTTGTGCACAACATTCTTTTGGGTGGATAAAAAAACGCGTTTTTTTTTACTTTTACATATTATAATGCGATACGTTCAACCGAGGGTGTGGAAGGCGTCTTGGTAACTAACTTGCAATTCAAATGAATAAAATCAGTCCGTCTTAAGCACGTGTATCCTCTGCTTAGTTTTTTGTCTGTTATGCAGTGGACTTTTTAGTTCTTGTTTGTTTATGGTTTAACCATTTCTTAGGAAATAACCAAAGAATGTAATGCATTAGTGTATATTATGAACTAACGTTGAAGTAGTCTGTAGATGCGGTACAGCATTATTAAAATTTGGAAATTATCCCCGAGAGGCAAATTGTTTTCCCTCTGACCGTTCCAAGGCGGTGACTCATCTGATTCTAGTTTTCGTTAATTTGTGTTGTGTCTATTTTGAAACTGATAATTTTGTAGCCCATGCTCTCCTTTCCTCTCGATGTGATTGACTGTGTCTTCTTGGTGTGGCCATTCCTGATATTCTTATTTTACTTGTTTCAAGGTATGACAGAAATAGAGCAAACGAACGTTGTAGAAGATTTTCGAAATGGTGTCTACAAGGTTCTTGTTGTAACATCGATCGGTATTGAGGGTATCGATGTACCCGACTGCAATATGATACTTGACTACAATTATCTCGGGAATGAGATAACTAAGATTCAGATGAAAGGTACGTGCATTTTATGCAAACTAAGAAAGATAATCATACATTGTAAAGATTTAGGGTCATAAACTATTTTTTGCTTTCACAATTATTTAAGCGATGTTGGTGACGTCTTTTTGTAGTTTTCGTTGTTGTTTTATATACATTTGAATTATGTTAACAAGTTCATTCTATGATAAGTTTATAAACTACAATTGCAACTTTGCTGGATACTTAAAGATCTGAAATTAAAATTAAAATCTACATTATTTTTTAAACTGCTATTCGATTTGTTACCATAATCCTTTATAGTTCAAGAATTATATATGTTGTTTAGAAATAAGTTTTTACTGGCAATAGTACATTTTCTGATTTCTGTACAGGCCGAAGCAGAAAAGGGGGCAAAAACATAATGATTGCCGCAGAAACTCAGATGTTAAGAAACAAGATATCTATGTATCGGATTCATCTTATGAAGAAGGCTTTGGAGCAGTTTAAACGAATTGATACAGCCGTTATTAATCGGAAAGTGTTGGCATTCCAGCGGAAAGAGCAAGACCAGTATGAATCTTGGATGAGGACAAATGAATTCAAACGCCAAAAACAATCTGACGAAACGGATTACAAAGTACAGTGTCGTCATTGCCAGATAGATTTATTCAATGCCTCAGATATTAGAAAACTGGATACAAGTAATATTCATCTTCTCGCTCTGAAGAATTTTGAGAACAAGATCAAAAGAGATTCTGGTTTTGACCTTAAACGTCCAAGAATGGGTATCCTGACAAAGAAATGTAGGATGTTTTGCAAATATTGCCCGAACTACTTGGGTGTTATTGGGGTAAAAAAGTACATAGATGCGGAATTCTACGTTCTGAAACTTGAGGGTCTGCGATTTGTAAAAGACTTAAATACACAACAAATAACCACATATGGTTCTTGGTTTCAAATGCCGTACAAAGTCAGAGAAATAAGTTCTTTTGAACTTGACAGAATTTATGAAACCGAAGATGAAAACAAAACAAGCCAAACACAATAACTTATTATAAAAAACAAAACTAAATCTCAATAATTACATTTTTCATAATGGAGTGACGTTACGTTTTCCTTGATATCAAATTATGTCAGATTATGATAGACGATTTAACCAATACAACAGCTGCAGAGACTCAAAAATGCACTAACAATACACCAAAAATGCACCAATTGAAGTCAGACACATTCGGCGTCGAAGACGCTGATGGATCAAAAACAGTTTCCGTTTGTGCCAGATGTTTCTATATTTGCCCCATTCTTGTGTCAAAATATAGTCTCAATCATTCAGACGCTCTGATTTCGCAATGGCGATCAGTACGTCTGAAGACACTGTTCGTTAAAAAGCCAGACACTCCAAAACGAGGCTTGTAATTAGGACATTAGTATGGAACGCCATTGTTGTCTTGTGAAAATTATTTTTAGACTGCCGCCCTGTCAGCTGGAAATCGAAAAAAAACATATCCTAGGGCGACATGCATCTTTAACTGTATTATTGCGCCCAAATGCGTGTTCAAGCAGGGTCTATTTAATCAATACTAATTAAATAGACCCTGGTTCAAGTAAGCTGAGGAAGGCATTAAATTTGATCTTTAGTGTTGCTTTATTTTTGTGTTTGGCTGTAGAATGTAGGGATAATTTTCAGGTCAAACTATTTTTTACTGCTCTAACTTTTCTAAACGTATAAATAATAAACATGCATAATAAGATTTATTTATGCAAAGTTTGAAAGAACTGCATTTTTCCGTTAGAGAGATATTGATATTCTTCTCCTTTTATCAATCAACGTACAATTACAACTGCCATACCATATGTATGTATGTATTTTGTAATTTCCTCCTTTATTCATAGGAGCACTCCTCTTCACCAGAGGATAATGTTTTTCATATATGTACACTTTCTTTTACCTCCATTATAGGAGATCGCTGTATTCAACGTATGTTACCCCTACCATCATATTCATGATATCACCAAGTATATATCAACACCACCACCGAGTATATACACACATATACTGAACCAAAAAAGAAACTTTCGCCAAGTTTGATTGTAGATATGTTAGTATAGTTTCAATCCTTTTGGCTGAAAGCTTACATTTTTGTAAAATAATGTATTGTGGTTCTTTTAAAATCGTCATTTTGGAGGAAAGGATCAGATTGATTGTTAAATTTTAAATTAAAATAAGGTAGGGGTCGTTTCTAAAGTTAACAATCAGTAGCGTGTGTGACCGCCGTGTGCGATGCTGGCTGCCTGACAGCGACGTCGCATTGAGAGCACAAATTTGTTAATGTCAGCCTGTAGAATAGTATTCCATTCTTCAAGCAATGCTGCTCGATGGTCGTTGACGTTGTTTGGAGGGTTCGGACGCCGACATACGCGTCTATCCAGATTATCCCAAAGATGTTCAATTGGGTTCAAATCCGGACTTTTTGAGGGCCAGTCGTCGATGAAATCAACGTTATGATTTTGTAAATACTGTATATTGACACGAGCAACATGGGATGTATGTGTGTACATCTAAGTGGTACCCTTGAACAACTGGCACATACTTTGCGAAAGTTTCTTTTTTGGTTCAGGATATATCTATACATTGTATATACAATTACATCTGACAGGTGCTAATAACTATAGAGAGATAGCTTTTAGATACAGATACAGGAAATCCGGGTGCGCTACCATAGCTCTTTTCGAAAAGACCCTCTGATTCTTAAACATGCCCGGTGTATAGCACCGATACACGCACTGAAATTCTATTTCCTGGAAGTGAACCAGTACATGGTTGGGTGGGAAACACTAGACGTATAATACAGAAATTTCTAGTGCCGTGTTCGGGATTCGAACTCACGACCTCCGGATTGGTAGACCAACGCGTTACCACTGGACCACACGTCCACCTGTAGAACGTGACAGTCTAAAACCATAATCACGAAGAGGCATCAACGGCGTGCCATATATTTGCATTCATTTATGTAAAATGGGGTAGGAAAGTACTTAAACGTCATTTGTTTATAAACCATATTCCTGATTTTGTAGCTCGATATCATATTACCTAAATTTCACTTTGCCCAGTGTGGGAGAAATACGGTTAAAGCACTGTTAACAAATTTCATTAGAATTCGCGATTGATATGGATTTGTTTACCATACAAAAGCGCCACCTGTCGGTCAGACTTTTTATATAGCGATGTCTCTAGACGTTCGTCAGAGCAGTGTGACACTGATCAATGACAGAACGTCTAGATGATCTAGACTAGTCAAAATACAGTTAATAAAACCTGTTCACTTACATTTTAAGAGCCATGTTATGCTGTACTGTTTGCATCAGTAAATTATCACACTTCTGTTGAAATATTTTACTTTTTTCGGGTCCCTTCACGTGTAACCCCATTTATTTAATATTACACAGATAATAATATAAAAACATTGATAATATAAAATAACATTCATAGCAATAGATATCAATTTGATTCAGTTCGTTCCAGTTCAAATTCGAATTCAAATTTAATTCAATTTAGTTCAGTTAATTTAATTTATTCAATTTCTATTGATCCGATCCGATTCGTTCCAACCAGATTCATTCATCCATTCATTCATTCATTTATTCATTCATTCATTCAGTCAGTCAGTCAGTCAGTCAGTCAGTCAGTCAGTCAGTCAGTCAGTCAATAATTTTCCTTTTTGGAAAAGATATGGATAATATATTATTAACAAATACGCAGTGTAGCATTCGACCTTACACGAAACGAAATAGTAAGAACGAAGCATTGAGAATTTGTGTAGCAAATTGCTAGCATTAGTTATGTCAATGTTGACATTTTACATTTTATAATAATTGTACGGGTCGAATTGTTATACTATTTGTTTGCTGTATTTTATTGCCAATGGGTACTAATTGTGCACCTCTTGTTGCTTATCTGTTTTTATACCGTTATGAAAGAAATTTTATGTTGTCTCTTTCTACCAAACATCAAGATGACATTATAACAGCCTTTAACAACACCTCGAGGTATCTCGATGATGTGTTGAATATAGATAATAACCCTTTTCCATCTCTTGAAAATTTATCCTAATGAACTACAACTCAATAAAGCAAACACTTCAGATAAACAAGAAGCATGCAAACTTTCTTGATCTTAATCTTTCTATTCAAAACGGATACGTCACTACTAAAATATATGATAAAACAAATGATTTTAATTTTAATATAGTAAATTTTCCGTTTTTAGAGGCAATGGTCCTCGTGCAACATCTTACGGTTTTTTTTTTAATCTCACAGCTTGTTCGCTTTTCTAGAGCTTGCAATGATGTTAATGACTTCCATGAACACAATCTTTGAATAACAGTAAAAACTTATAAAACAAGGTTATCGGTATCACAAAATAAGGAAAACCTTTTGCAAGTTTTATCGCCGATATCCAGATTTAATTCAAAAATACAGGTGCAGTATAAAATCACTTTTGCAACAAGGTATTTGACAGCCAGTTTTTTATGGAGATTTAATTTATAAACTTAAAAAATTAAGAAAAAAGTGAAATATGCATATCAGGACTCGCCACATTCAGAAAAAAACAGCCTCTCTACACAGTCAAGAAGAAGAGACTTTTAAGAGAGGGAGAGAGCATGGTTAATAAAATGATCAGTTTCAAAAGAGACACCACTAACAATTAACAAATGAGAACCCGAGGGGTTACCGCCTTGGAACGGTCAGTGGCAAATCAAATTGCCACTGGGGGTTTAAACCAGGTTCTAGGGTGCACCAACCTCACACTTGACCCAACAGGTTCTCATATTACAAAACAAATACAAGTTGTCTTGGTGAAACAACTCCAACCCACTTATTGGCTCAACAATGTTGCATGCAAAAGCACACAAACATATAAAACATAAGAATATAATAGCATTGCAAAGCCAAAGAGCGGGTACTCAATGATCTTACCGAGACCAGAGCTCCTGGAGTAAAATCAGCAAGAACACGATGACAGGGATAAAAGAAACAAATCGAGCTTCTAGGTTCTTTAAAGAAAAGATTTCCCCATAAACCTTCATAAACTCTTAAACCCCTGCCACCGTCGTGCAACCAAAGAGGTAAGCATAATGATCAACTGTAGAAGGGTTAATCACCAGGCATGCAGAGCGCTGTAAAATATAAAGTTGGTAACCTTTCTTTTTAAATTTACAGATGGTTTTTACGAATAACCGGGAGAAATTAACATTGCCCTTTATCTTCTTAAGTTTATAAATTAGATCTCCATAAAAAAACTGTCTGTGAAATACCTTGTTGCAATAGTGATTTTAAACTGCACTTGTATTTATGAATTAAATCTGGGTATCGGCGATAAAACTTGCAAAATGTTTTCCTTAATTTGTGATACCGATAACCTTGTTTTAAAAGTTTTTCTGTAATGCAAAGATTACGTTCATTGAAATCATTAATATCGTTGCAAGCTCTTGAAAAGCAAACAAGCTGCGAAATATAAACCCCGTAAGATGTTGCACGGGGAACATCGCCGTCTAAAAACGGAAAATTTACTATATTAAAATTAAAATCATCTCTTTTATCATATATTTTAGTAGTGACATAACCATTTTCAATTGACAGATTTAGATCGAGAAAGTTTGCTTGCTTTTGTGAAGTGTTCGCTTTATTAAGTTGTAGTTCTTTAGGGTAGATCTTATTAACCAGTAATGGAAAATGGTTATTATCTATATTTAATAAATCATCAAGGTACCTCGAGGTGTTGTTAAAAGCTGTAATAATATCATCTTGATGTTCAGTAGAAAGAGATAACATAAAGTCTCTTTCATAACAATATAAAAACAGATCAGCAACAAGGGGTGCACAATTAGTACCCATTGGGATGCCTATTACTTGTTTATAAATAGAAGTACCAAATCTAACATAAATATTATCCAGTAAGAAAATTAGCGACTCTATTAGGTCTTGACAAGTCCATAAAGTATAATTATCATAAGAACCATCTGTAAAAAATGCCGTATGTTCATTACAAGCGATGAAAGTTTTATTTTCTCTAGCAAACGTTTTTTCAATGAGACTGGTTAGTTTGTCTCTTATTAAATTATGAGGGAGCGAGGTATATAAAGTTCAGAAATCATAAGTAGACAAACAGAACGCCTGAAAATTATTTGATTTAAGCTTTTTCAAAACGTCAATTCTATTTTCTCCCAGTTATTCGTAAAAACTATCTGTAAATTCAAAAAGAAAGGTTACCAACATGATATTCTCAAGCGCTCTGCAGGCGTGGTGATTACCCCATCTACAGTTGATCAGTATGCTTACCTCTTTGGTTGCACGACAGTGGCAGGTGTTTAAGAGTTTATGAAGGTTTATGGGGAACTCTTTTCTTTATAGAACCTAGAAGCTCGCTTTGTTTCTTTTATCACTGTCATCGTGCTCTTGCTAATTTTATTCCGGATGCTCTGGTCTCGGTAAGTACATCATTGAGTACTCGCCCTTTTGGCTTTGCAATGCTATTAGCTTCTTATGTTTGATATGTTCGTGTGCTTTTGCATGCAACCTTGTTTAACCGTTGAGTGAGTTGGAGTTATTTCACCAAGACAACTTGTACTTCATTTGTGATATGAGAACTTGTTGGGGCAAGGGTGAGGTTGGTGCACCCAGAACACGTAACCCTAAGGATTTTGTTTTTCGTTAATTGTTTGTGGCGTCTTATTTGAATTGACATAATTATAACAAATATGCTCTTTCTTCCTCTCTTCTTTTTCGCTGCGTGGGTAGGCTGTGTTTTGTGAGTGTGGCGATTCCTTTTTTAGATAAACGTCTTTAAGTTTAGTGTCGTGTAATTTCACACGTAAAAGCTGAGGACAGTAATAAAATATTTTAAATATTTTTATACGTTTTAATATAGGGACACTGTGTTCCATCTGTTTTCGCTCTGTGATTGCCTGCATAAGCTTCTAGCTAATTGTGTTGACAAAATATGCAAATATAAAATATGCAAATGTAAAATCACATTCTTGTTAAAATTCTTACTAAGTAAATTTATCTGACTAAGATAGTTTAGAATAATAAAACACGTATGCATTAAGTAAGTATCAAAATGAAATATTTATTTGAACCTGAGTGGACCAGTAAGCGATGTTAACGTTATCATATCTAAAATAAGACAGGATAAAATTTATTGTGAAATCACTGATTTGCGATTATACCTCTTAATTGACCTGAGTTTAGTGACTTTTGGTGATTTGGCAAGAAAAATGTAGAATATATCCTCGATAGTTCGAACCGCTATTCCAAAACTTCTCTTGGAAGCTATAGATAGTTGCTTTCCCTTTAATTCTGAAGCAGCGCGTGATCCAGATTATATCAAAACTGCACTGCATTTACCAATAAAAGTTTACCAAAATGTAAACCAAAATGATACCTGTTTTACAGTTTGGCCGAGCACTTCTACACTGATTGTTAAACTGTGGTTTTAAATGTATAGAACATAGCATTATTATTACAAAACCTCTATCTTCTTTTAGACAAATAGTTCCTGCATTCATATGTTTCAGAAAACGTCCACATTATCAATAATAGTTCATAACCTACCATTTAAAGAAACTTGGTTAATTTTTGCCTTCCTTTTATTTATAGCTGCTGTTAATGCTACATTTGTTTCCATAAACATTACTTGATCACTTCCCAGAGGGAAAAAAGCGTTCAGTTATCAGTGGAGGAATATAAAAACTATATATAAATATTATCCCATACACAGGGAGATGACAACATAACTTCTTTCTGATTGTTTACTAATTTTGTGTCGCCCTTTCGAAGAAACGATGCTATGCTTTTTTGTACTGAGATTTTGTCACGAAAACTCAACATTGGCTTTACCATAGCCATTTCTTAATATTTCTTCATCAACATTTCAAATTATTTTGCTTATAACGACACGGTCTTGAAGATATCAAAACCTTTTGCTCAAAGATCAATTTTAATAGAATTATACCAATTTTGTCACAGTTCCCCATGGCTACTCAAGTGTTCAGCTGATTACCCATCGAGTATTTATTTGATGCACACAAAACGGTTAAAGTCTGCTGTTTATCTTGTACTTGTTTTGTGATACGAGAACCTGTTGGGCAAGTGTGTGGTTGGTGCACCCAGAACTTGGTTTAAACCCCCAGTGGCAATTTGTTTTGCCACTGACCGTTCCAAGCGGTATCCCCCCAGAACTTGGTTTAAACCCCCAGTGGCAATTTGTTTTGCCACTGACCGTTCCAAGACGGTATCCCCAAGGTTCTCATCTTCTTTAATTGTTTGTGGCGTCCTATTTGAATTGATATACTTATAAAAAACATGCTCTCTCTCTCTCTCTCTCTCTCTCTCTCTTTCTTCGCTGCGTGGGGAGGCTGTGTTTTGTGAGTGTGGCGATTCCTTATATGTATATTGTGAACAACCAAAATTTCGTAAAATGTTGAGCTCGAAGTGTGTGCATACAATTTTAGCCCGATCTCGCTTTCATCGTAGAATCCGTTTACTTGAATACGCTTGAATACGCCTGTGGGCGCAATTATATACCGGAAGTTAAAACCGCTTTTCTCGGAACTTTTTTTCGAATGCGTCTAGCTTAAGACTGAATATGTACATCCCTTTCGCATGACATTATATTCTTTATGTTTTGTTACTTTTGTCTTACGTAATTTGTATTACGTATTAGGAATTATGTCTTATGTAATTTGTATAATCTATTAGGAATTATTTATGATGTAAGGTGTATAAGGTATTCAGTAGTTGTCCTAAATTGGTTTACTCACTTATTTTCGTGAGTAAAACAATTATTCACTAATACTATTGTATCTACACTTAAACAATAAATCACAAACACAAAATAGGAAATAGGCGTTAGTATTTGACAGCTTTTCAATCGACAAATTTATGTATTAGTTGATATATCGTGTATTATGAACGATAATATCTTCAATAAAATCTTTCTTGAACAAAGTATCTGAGTGTCAGTCTATGTTATTATGAAAATCTTTCTCAGTTTTTGTCATCATGTGTGTCCAACACAATAATTCTTTCTATAACGTTTGTTAAGGGCTCGCCACACTCCTCCCAATCCTATTCATCGATAAAAAGAAAATTATCAAAATCTCAATAATGGCAAAATTCCATTAAATGAAACTTCGCACAAATGTATGTTATTGATGTATCTTTATTTTGCAGATGGTAAGACACGTTAGAATAGTAATGAAAAATAGCAAGATCTAAAATTCCCTCAACTTCTATTTACATAAATTCACAAAAGCTAAACAACACAAAACATCATTTTAAATGCCCACATGAGTAATATGATACTGACAACAACTTATTGTGTCCTCGTGACTTACATATGTAAACTTTACGAGATATTAGTAAAAGTGTGTTTGACCTTCAATTTTCTGGTCGCTTCCTGGTCGCGTAAACTGATGACAATCACCTATTTCTCTTTTAGTAGTTGAAAGCTTTAAACAAAGTACACAACATTTTCTTGTCAGTAACATTGCACTGACGTGGGAATTAAAAATCATATTTTATATCGCTTAGTTTTTGTGAATTTATGTAAATAGAATTTTAAGGAATTTTAAAGTCTAGCTTGTTTTCTTTACTACTCTAACGTGTCTTACTCTATGCAAAATCAAGATACAGTAGTAACATTCATTTGTGCAAAGTTTCATTGAACGGCATTTTGCAGTTATAATGATTTTGATACTTTTCTTTTTATCGATGAAAAGGATCGGGAGAAGTGTGGCGAGCCCTTAACTTCAATTGCACTTCCAACTGGAGTAGAGAGCTTACACGAGCCATCGGATAAGCGCCATTCTGCGGGCCAGTGAGCAAATCCGAGGTAGAAAAGACGATCTGTTCTAGGTACCCAAGTGCAATAACATCAAACCTAAAAATACTAATTACAATTGAGAATACAGACATAAGATTTTTATCCAGAAATAATCATAAAAGTCATCTCTTGTCCAGCATGTACTTCTGCAAATAAGAAATGTCAAGAAGTGTTGAATGAAGCCAACTCATACGAATACAAAACAGCTGGGCGTGTGGGTGGGAATCATCGACAAATGTTTACTCTGTCAAATACTAGCCTCGAGTGATTTAAATTAAAGTAAATTCGGATTATAAAATGCCTAAGCACGAAATCTACATCCTAAACGTCAAAGAAAGGCGGGAAAATCATAAAGCTTGAAAACCTACATAGACTAGCTATACACCTCATATAGTCTCAATCATTCAGACGCTCTGATTTCGCAATGGCGATCAGTATGTCTGAAGACACTGTTCGTTAAAAAGCCAGACACTCCAAAACGAGGCTTGTAATTAGGACATTAGTATGGAACGCCGTTGTTGTATTGTGAAAATTATTTTTAGACTGCCGCCCTGTCAGCTGGAAATCGAAAAAAACTATATCCTACGGCGACACGCATCTTTAACTGTATTATTGCGCCCAAAGGCGTGTTCAAGCAGGGTCTATTCAATCAATACTAATTAAATAAACCCTGGTTCAAGTAAGCTGATGAAGGCATTTAATTTGATCTTTGGTGTTGCTTTGTTTTTGTGTTTGGCTGTAGAATGTAGGGATAATTTTCACGTCAAACTATTTTTTTACTTATTCTTCTTTTATCAATCAACGTACAATGACAACTGCCATACCATATGTATGTATGTATTTTGTAATTTCCTCCTTTATTCATAGGAGCACTCCTCTTCACCAGAGGATAAGGTTTTTCATATATGTACACTTTCTTTTACCTGCATTATAGGAGATCGCTGTATTCAACGTATGTTACCCCTACCATTATATTCATGATATCACCAAGTGTATATCAACACCACCACCGAGTATTTACACACATATACTGAACCAAAAAAGAAACTTTCGCCAAGTTTGATTGTAGATATGTTAGTACAGTTTCAATCCTTTTGGCTGAAAGCTTACATTTTTGTAAAATAATGTATTGTGGTTCTTTTAAAATCGTCATTTTGGAGAAAAGGATCAGATTGATGGTTGAATTTTAAATTAAAATAAGGTAGGAGTCGTTTCTAAAGTTAACAATCAATAGCGTGTGTGACCGCCGTGTGCGATGCTGACTTCCTGACAGCGACGTCGCATTGAGAGCACAAATTTGTTAATGTCAGCCTGTAGAATATTATTCCATTCTTCAAGCAATGTTGCTCGAAGGTCGTTGACGTTGTTTGGAGGGTTCGGACGTCGACATACGCGTCTATCCAGATTATCCCAAAGATGTTCAATTGGGTTCAAATCCGGACTTTTTGAGGGCCAGTCGTCGATGAAATCAACGTTATGATTTTGTAAATACTGTATATTGACACGAGCAACATGGGATGTATGTGTGTACATCTAAGTGGTACCCTTGAACAACTGGCACATACTTTCTTTTTTGGTTCAGGATACATCTATATATACAATTACATCTGACAGGTGCTGATAACTATAGAGAGATAGCCTTTAGATACAGATACAGGGAATCCGGGTGCGCTACCATAGCTCTTTTCGAAGAGACCCTCTGATTCTTAAACATGCCCGGTGTATAGCACCGATACACGCACTGAAATTCTACTTCCTGGAAGTGAACCAGTACTTGGTTGGGTGGGAAACACTAGACGTATAATACAGAAATTTCCAGTGCCGTGTTTGGGATTCGAACTCACGACCTCCGGATTGGTAGACCAACGCGTTACCACTGGACCACACGTCCACCCATAGAACGTGACAGTCTAAAACCATAATCACGAAGAGGCATCAACGGCGTGCCATATATTTGCATTCATTTATGTAAAATGGGGTAGGCAAGTACTTAAACGTCATTTGTTTATAAACCATACTCTGATTTTGTAGCTCGATATCATATTACCTAAATTTCACTTTGCCCAGTGTGGGAGAAATACGGTTAAAGCACTGTTAACAAATTTCATTAGAAATCGCGATTGATATGGATTTGTTTACCATACAAAAGCGCCACCTGTCGGTCAGACTTTTTATAAAGCGATGTCTCTAGACGTTCGTCAGAGCAGTGTGACACTGATCAATGAC
The DNA here is from genome assembly GCA_038501625.1 of Corbicula japonica. Lineage (NCBI taxonomy): Eukaryota > Metazoa > Mollusca > Bivalvia > Venerida > Cyrenidae > Corbicula > Corbicula japonica. The sequence goes on from JAZAYU010000014.1 coordinate 5,926,905, forward strand.
AGAACATCTAGATGATCTAGACTATACCTCATAAAGACTTGTCGCATAACCAATCAGAAACAATGTCAAACGTGAACAATTTTATTCTTTTTGCCCTTTATCACCACGTATCATCGTAAGGCGTTTGTAGTTCAAAGGGAAACAACCAAGCCAGATGTCCTTTTTCAAAAACGAAAGTAGATCTAGGCCTGGTTTTCAGAAAATAAAACAGAAGCTTGTTGTGATCATCAATAGAAATTATGAGGTAAAAATTCTAAAATTTTCTTTAAAAGTTTTACTAGTTTAAAGTATATTGATGACGGTTGTTTGCTAACGAATATCTATATTAAACACAACAGCATTGAGCAGTGATTCGAGATAATGACTGGTTCCGGAACAACGTTGCTTCGAATATGATATTGATAACTTTCTGTTTCCGATTATGGATAATTAATCAATAATAATATAAATATATGGTTTAGTAACAATTTTCTCCGTAGTTACAGCGATAGATTGTTGTTGATCCGGAACACAGCGAGATTCTGAACCACCGAAATATACGACAATAAAAAGTTGGGATTTTCAAAAATATTTAAGGACAACAAACACATGACAAATAGATTTAATCTTAAAGGTATTGTTATGTACATCTATAAATCGGTCATACATGTACGGTCTCATACCTATTGTCAATATTTACTGTTGTTTTAGAAAACAGATTAAACCATCGCCAGAAAATCAAGTTTATTTCAAAAATCAAAATCTATTATTATTAACTTTATTAACTAATAAATCTGAGATAATGACTCAGACATATTTATTGTGATTCAGTTTCGTCCGTTATCCGTTATCAGCATGTTTGTTTAAACAATATCGACCATGATTTGAATGCTTTTGATTAAATGTTTCTCGTGAAGACATCAGGGACATATCTGAAAACTAGTCAAGATGGCATAGGGTAAAAATCGTTCAGATTAAGGAATAATCTTAACAAAGTAATGTTAATATTAAAAAATCACACTTAAATCTATCTTAAAACTGCTTTAATTTAAAAATAAATGGTTTCAATCTTAGACAAACGCGAAACTGACTATGTAAATGCAAATCACATTTATTTTATGGCTCAGTTTCCCGAGCCTATGGACTTTTGCTATCCGGACAATTACTCGACAACATATGCGCCTAGATTCACCCACACTTGTATTTATAAAGCCCTTTATCCCTTTTTTTTAAAGTCAACGGTCAAAGCCATGGAATAAAATTGTGGTCGTTAAAATAGCGCCCCCACACTAATCGCTGTGCTTTGAACTTCTCCCATGGTCAGAATATTAGTTCTGTTTAACTCGCTGAGTACGAGTGTACTTTTGCATTATAGTCCGCACAGTATGGATACGTTTAGTGGCTCTGTTACCTAATGGTTGAGGCCGTTGGCTTACAATTATAGCCTCCCGACCCCCCCCCCCCCCCCCTCAAAGTGAGTGAAACTATCCCCGGAGTGGCGCCTGGTGTCTTCCTGTAAGTCCACAGCCTGATATTCACTCAGGACTCGGAATAATAGCATGGCTTATTTAGTGGTGAAGATAAAAGAGTCATAGTACTTTACCAATTAATGATTTTAACAGTGATTGTAAAAATCGGACTTCTCTTACCAAAAGATATTTAAAGGGCATGGTATCTGTTTCACGTGTGAACTAAATTACAACAGTTACTGTCTTCTCTAGTTGTAGATGTGTAAATTGCTGAAACTGTGTTATGGCAACGGTGGTGGATAGTGTTAGAGAGCTACACAATGTGATAGTCAATTGTATAAAGCACCCGGCTCTGTTGTCCGAGTTATTGGCTTCTGATGTAATATCACCAGGTAAGAGAAATTCAAAAGGGCAACACAGCACAGCATAGGCGTTTTTGATATTGAACTTTATGTCCAAATTGATAAGTTGACCACCTCTGTAATAATAAATCCGTGGCCCATCTAAAACACATGGAGACTTTTATGTTTCAAATAGACACTTAACTAAGTGCATCAACACTTGTTCCTTTCTAATAAGCCGAATCTGTGTACTTTAAACAACTCATTGGTTTATTGTACAACTAAGAGTTAATTTTACAGCGTGATCGACATTTGATAGAAAAATAATTTTAAACTAGAAATGTGTCCAAAGGACACGGATGCCCCCGCTATGGGTTTTTCATAAAGCTCCCAGCAGTAGTGTAGGACAAGTTGTGTTCGCGAGATATATTCCTATTACAAGAAAATTCTATTTTTAGTAACAGTTACCTTGACCTTGGATGGGTATTGTGCGGACACACCGCCTTGTCATGGTGAACATTTGTGCCAAGTTATTTTGAAATCCCTCCATTCATAACAAAGTTACAGCCTGGAGAAGAAAATTCTATTTTTAGTAACAGTGACCTTGACCTTGGACCTACAGGCTTGGGAATGTATGTGACACACAGTCTTAATATGGTGATTAATTAAACTAAGTTATTTAAAAATCCAATAACAAATAAAGTTACAGAGCCGACACAATTTTGCAAGAAATTTCTATTTTTAGTAACAGTGACCTTGACCTTGGACCTACAGGCATGGGTGTTGTATACGATACACTACCTTGTCATGGTGAACATTTGTGCCAAGTTATTTTGAAATCCCTCCATTCATAACAAAGTTAAGGGCCAAGTGTATATTTTGCTTAACACAAAATGTAAGTAGAAAAGGGACATAATTTGAAAAAATATTGGAAGCAGGGTTATGGGTCTTGTTGGTTATGATGTAGATTTTGATGGTGAAAATATATTTCAAGTTTCAAGGCAATATCTCAAGTAGTTTTAAAGTTATGGGCAAAATGCATATTTTGCTGAACACAAAATATAAGAATAAAACTAATGTAAATGAAATTATCAAAGGGCTATAACTTTTGAACAGAACATGTAAGAGCGAAACCCCACCTTCATGCACAAGTACATATCAAGCCAAGCATTGTGGTAAAGTTTCATTAAATTCCCACCAGTAGTTTAGGAGGAGTTGCGTTCACGAGATATATTCCTATTAAAACTAATGTAAATGGAAGTATCAAAGGGCCATAACTTCTGAACGGAACATGTAAGAGCGAAACCCCACCTTCATGCACAAGTACATATCAAGTCAAGCATTGTGGTAAAGTTTCAATAAATTCCCACCAGTAGTTTAGGAGGAGTTGCGTTCACGAGATATATTCCTATTAAAACTAATGTAAATGGAAGTATCAAAGGGCCATAACTTCTGAACGGAACATGTTAGAGCGAAACCCCACCTTCATGCACAACTACATATCAAGCCAAGCATTGTGGTAAAGTTTCATTGAATTCCCACCAGTAGTTTAGGAGGAGTTGCGTTCACGAGATATATTCCTATTAAAACTAATGTAAATGGAAGAATCAAAGGGCCATAACTTCTGAACGGAACATGTAAGAGCGAAACCCCACCTTCATGCACAACTACATATCAAGCCAAGCATTGTGGTAAAGTTTCATTAAATTCCCACCAGTAGTTTAGGAGGAGTTGCATTCACGAGATATATTCCTATTAAAACTAATGTAAATGGAAGTATCAAAGTGCCATAACTTCTGAACGGAACATGTAAGAGCGGAACCCCACCTTCATGCACAACTACATATCAAGCCAAGCATTGTGGTAAAGTTTCATTAAATTCCCACCAGTAGTTTAGGAGGAGTTGCGTTCACGAGAATATCGGACGGACGGACGGACGCACGCACGGACAGACGGACGGACGGACAGGAGCAACTCTTAATGCCCGTCGCCATTTCATGGCGGGGGCATAAAAATCACCTGTTAAATGCACCGCAACGCGTTATATTACTTATACAAACAATTTTCATTTGTCAAAGTTTGTAAATATTTAAACAGTGACCATTAAATCGAAAGGTCAACAAGTCTCAAAATTTCTTTGCATCAAAGTTAGTCTGTCTGTTTCAAATAAAAATCTAATACTTATGTTCGGAACCGGCTGCCTGTAAAGCAACAGACTAGAATCATATTATTGTAAAATCTACATAAAATTTAAAGATATGCAATTATTTTTCTTTTGCATGTCAGTTTTGGATAGGGTTTAAATGTTATGTGTTCATACGTAGTTGTTTTTGTTAAGTTATAAATAGTTTGTTTTGTAATAACTATAGTTTTAATCATTTGTGTCAATAAGTATGATAAATCTTGCAAACTTTAGAACACTTAATAGTTCAAATATTTCATAATTATGAAAACCGGGTCCTTAAAAATGTGGTCCTCTCACAGATACTTTATGCAGCATTTTATAATAATTACAGATTATGGTTCGCGAATAAGGGACAAATACCTTCATGGCGACAACGCTGGTGCCACTGAGCTTATGCTAGAGTGCTTTTACAGGTCCACGCATCCTGGGAAGGAGAAAGCATTTCTTGAAGCTCTCCAAAGGACAAGTAAAGCATTTTTTCTTTACAAATATTTTTTTTTATTTTAAACATTAATATTTTAACATTCCATCTAAAGTTTTAAAGCAAATATTTATTATTATAGATAAGATAAATTATTTCATTTAAAGTTCGTTTGAGTGTTGCGATTCCTGATATGCATATTTCACTTTTTTACAAAAATAAAGATTAGATACTCATTGAAATAGATGAAAAGGGAACTTTGAAAGCCACCGATCACGACAAATATGAAAATACTGCAGGCTCGGTTTCATTGAGCCTGTTCATGAACAGTAATGGAAATGCATATTACTGCACACGCCGCCTAGCTCCCGGTTGAGCGCAACTCAATATTTACACCAATAAACAGTACAATTTTGATCCATCCCAAACGATGGTATGTATATGGCGGTGAACATGGAACCTGCAATGAGGTATTTTCGGATTAATACCATTCCATGTTCAGTGGCGTATGGTCACACCAGAAAAAAGAATGGGTTTGCCCTAAACGAGAAAACAATGTGCGGAACTAAACAGAATAGAATTTTGATAGAGAATCTTAGAATATCCAATATCCAAGACCTTATTGGCTGGGATATTGAAACCACCTATCTTTAAACTGGCCGAAATATAGAAACAAAAGTAATTTTAGAAGTACTATTGACTTAGTTCATACGTATCGTGCTCAACGACCTTCAAAGGACGTTACTGATAACAGCACTGATTGAATGTACGGGGAGACTTTTTACAGCCGCCACACGGCACAAACAACGCTACTGTTATATTGAAATAGATGAAAAGGGAACCTTATGACCTTAAGAACTATATTCTTATCTATTTAAAACGTTTTGTTTTGAAATTTCAGAATTTCCATACTTGAAAAACTTAATTGAAAAGAAAGAACATGAAGACTTGAGGCATGCTTATCCTAAAAAGATCATTCAAATATTTGCACCGTATCTGGAACAGAGACTCGACTGTGACGCTATTATAACTCAGCTTGTTGCTGATGAAGTTCTCAAAGAACCGGATAGAGAGATTATTGCGACAACTCAACAAAATAAGGGTAAAACATACGCCGTGATAGTTCTGCTTGATCGAATGCAGCATAGGGTTTCACCGGGGAAGTGGTATTACCATTTTCTAAATGTTCTTGTTTCAAAAGGATATAAAGATGTTGTTGAGAAGATAGAGCCTGACTTTTTGGACAATCCTTCAGAATTTATGCAGTTAGGTATGTATCAAAAACCTTCTTTGTCCTTTTTGTCCACCTGAAAGAAATATTATTTTTATCGCAACCAGTAGCCTAAAAATGTACCTGTAAATTCAAGAGTTATCAATCATTACTCATAACTAAGTTTTTTATCTTTTTTTTAAAAAGATAAGAGACATAAATAATGACTATGTGGTAATAGGAGGGGATTGGAATATGATTTTAAATTCATCAGTTGATTGCGAAAATTATATAAATGTAAACAACCTGCGTTCGAGAAAGATAGTTTTAAGGGAAATTTCAAACTCAAATTACGTAGATGCTTGGAGAACTATGCATGAAGACACAAGACAATATACATAGAGCAGAAATAACCCAGTAAAAAAACAGTCGAGATTAGATTTTTTCCTTACAAACCAAAACACTTTTAATTTTACAACAGATACAAAATTAGTCTCTGGCTACAGATCCGACCATAAGGGTATTTTTATAAAACTAAAACTGTTAGAAAACAATAGAGGGCCTGGATACTGGAAATTTAACAACTCGCTTCTTGAGGATGAAAAATATGTACAATTAGTAAAACAGACGTTACAAAACTTAATTAATCAACATACATTAAACGAACATTTTGAAAGAGAGCATATTCCCCCCGAACAGATGAGACTTAATATAAATGATCAGCTTTTTTTGGAAACATTTTTAGTTATATTAAGAGGAGAAACCATAAAATTTAGTTCCCGAAAAAAAAAGTTAAATCTCAAAGCAGAAATAGATTTGGAAAAAGAAATTGAAAATTTAGAAAAAATTATTAGTGAAAATCACCAGACAATAGACGAACAAACACTTATAGAATTAGCAAATAAGAAGTCAGATTTAGAAAATATTAGGAAAGTTAAACTCCAAGGTGTTATGTTACGATCAAAATGTCGTTATGAGGATATGGGGGAAAAACAAGTAAATACTTCTTAAATTTAGAAAAGCGGAATTATATAAGTAAGTCGATTAATAAATTGATAGATGATAATAATATAGAATACAGCGATGTAAGCGATATTTTAAGTTATCAAAAATCATATTATGCAAACCTTTATAAAGATACTTTAACTATTGACGATACTCCTTTATATAATACACTAGGCATAAATCCAATACAGTTAAACGAATCAGAAATACAAAGTCTTGAAGGTGAAATTACAATAGAATAATTAAACATATCGATCAAAGGAATGAAAGACGAAAAAAGTCCTGGTTTAGATGGTTACACTGTGGAATTTTTCAAATTTTTTTGGAAAGAATTGTCATATTTTATCTTAAGATCATTAAATTATGCATATATGGTCGGTAATTTATCTGTAACACAAAAGCATGGGTTATTCACATGCTTGCCAAAGCCAAATAAAGATAGAACCTTATTAAAAAAACTGGAAACCGATTTCGTTATTAAATGTGACTTACAAATTAGCATCGACCGTTATAGCAAATAGACTCAAGAAATTATTAGCAAAATTAATTCACTATGATCAGAAGGGGTTTATTTCAGGTAGATTTATTGGCGAAAACATTAGATTAATTTACGATATTTTGTTTGAAACAGACTTACAAGGATTACCTGGTTTAATACTTTCAGTGGATTTCCAACAAGCTTTTGATTCTATTCCCTGGAAGTATATTCATAAAGTTCTCGATTATTACAATTTTGGACGATCGTTTAAGCGTTGGATCAAACTATTTCTAAATGGCTCCGAATCATGCATTTTACAAAACGGGTATTTGTCAGACACGTTCTTTCTGTCAAGGGGCTGTAGACAGGGTGACCCTATTTCCCCTTACATTTTAATCCTTTGCGTAGAAGTCTTAGGTTTAATGATTAGAAGGAATAATAACATACAAGGAATTACTATTTATAATAACGAACACAAACTAAGCCAATATGCTGACGACACCCAAATATTTTTAAATGGTACAGAAATGTCTCTTAAATCGTGTCTTACAACATTGAATGATTTCTACCGTATGTCCAGTCTAAAAATAAATATTGAAAAAACAAAGGCATGTTGGATAGGGTCTATGAAAAATTCACAAAATAAAATATGCGAAGATATTGCTTTAGACTGGACCAAAGATCCTTTAAAAATTCTTGGTGTATACTTCACCCCTGATGTTTCAAACATATGGGAAATAAACGAAGTCGAAATATTTACCAAATGCGAACAAACATTAGAAACTTGGTCAAAACGTAACTTAACATTGTTTGGGAAAGTTGCAATATTAAAATCCTTAATTTTATCAAAGTTCATACATATTTTTATTTCCCTTCCAAACTCTCCGTTAGGTTTGTTGAAACGACTCGAAAAAATGTCATATTCGTTTTTATGGAACAATGGACCAGATAAAATTAAAAGAATTACATCTATAAAAAAATATTGAGTCAGGGGGTATTGGTATGATCGACTTAAAAACATGTATCAAACGTTTAAAAATCACCTGGCTTAGAAGATTATTATCACCAGGCAGTATAACATGGAGCTCCTTAACACGTATTAATTTTAAAGATCTTATATCTTTAGGTCAAAATTATACAAAAGAAACGACTAAATCTATTAACAACCCATTTTGGAAAGATGTTTTAGAAAGTTGGGCAGAATACTGCTCCACAATAAATGTAACGGAGTTAGAAAGTATACTGTTTTCCCCAATATGGTTAAACTCAAATTCGTTGGATAATAACCTCTTTATTAAAACTGGTATACAAAAAATATTGTAAATATTATAGACTTAATCAACATTAACGGTGATTACTATACCTTTGAACAACTAAAGAATATTTATGGAATACAAGGTTCTTATTTAGAATATCATAGAGTGATTTTAAGTATACCAAACGAATGGTAAAACAAACTTACAAGAAACAAACTAGAGATAAACAAATTTAGAGTTAATCTACACTTAAATTTATATTTAAAGACACTTATCAAAGATAAAAAGGGAAGCAGAACCTTCTATGACTCTTTAGTAAATTCCAGACTTGTAGATTTAACATGTAAATGGCAAGCTGAAATTGGCAATATTTCAAACGACGAAGTTAAAACCAGCTATAAAAATTTGAAACTAATAAACGAAATTAAACTTAAGGACTTTCAATTTAAAATCAATAAAAAATACTTGTAACAAAAACATTCTTATTTAAAATAAATAAATCTGAAAATGATGTATGTTCATATTGTAATACAGCGCCGGAAACAATTTATCACATTTTTTGTGAATGTCCAAAAGTTAAAGTTTTTATTCACACAATAAAAACTTGGTTACTTAATGAATACGAAATTAATATAACGCTGTTAGACAAACCGTTTTTATTTTCAACAAGCAAAGAAAGCGATATTTCTCAATATATAACTCTTGTGCTGAAGTACTATATATACAAATCTAAATTTCGTGAGAAATGTTGCACTTTCCTAAGTCTTCCCTTATTTAAAAATATTTTAAACAAAAACTGCAATGTCGAAGATACATTTTACAAATAAATAAGCTAAACGAAGCCCTGCAAACAACCATTTCAAATATATTGATAAATATGTAAGCGATTGTGAACCTGACAATATCTGATATCAAACGTAAAAACGAGTAGACTTTTAAAAATTGGTATACTGCGCAATCTGATAGGATGCTGAAGTAAATACTTGATAAGTTTGTTCGTTCGTTAGTTCCAAGTCCACTGTTTTATTTATAAACGTTACTGCCCACGGGCTCCACAGACTCAGTAAAAGAAACATCTTTGAATGTCTTCAAATATATTGTGGTATCATATTTCACGCGGGTTTAAATTTCACGTATTTTGCGCTTGAGTAAAATGCGTTAAATTAGAACCCCGGTGAAACGAATACATTTAAATATTAGCTCTTGATATTTAGATGTTTATAATTTACAATTGCAAATATTGTATAATGTATAACTAATTATATGAATAAATGGGGTTACCTTGGAGACATGGGCCTGAAACAAAAAAAAAGTTTTTTATCTTAACGTGTAAATATTGTAATACCGGGCCAACTCAACCTTTATTCTCAGATAGATCAAGCCATTTTGAAGCGTCGATGGACCTGTGTCCGCTTGTCTGAATTGAAACATCATGTGGTGGGGAGGGACGAGGTTTATATCTAAACCAAATCTCTAGACAAGGAGCATGTAGCCAATATATGTTTGACTTAAGGCTTATTCTGTGTAAAACTAACGCAGATACATAAACATTTTGAATGGCATGTCATGAATAATAACCATGGTCCTCTGAGGTATGACAGGAGTGTCCGAGCGTTCCTCAAAAATTAAATAATAATTTGTAAAAAGTATAAACAAACTGCTTTGTGTAAGTCACCACTGTGTTTGGTTAGCAAGGAAGGTATGGATTGCAACAATGGTCTGTGTGGAATTATACCTCCCAGTGTGGAGTCTGATAGCGGAGTAGGTGCAGAATGAAAGATATCACTTCGGACCTCATTACCAACTGTAAATATACCTTATGAAGTAAAGATGATAAAATTCACACAAAAAATTAATTTACTTCGTACAAAATAACCTCACAAAGTAATTAATGTTTTACCTCATGTATATTTGTTACAGTTTATTAACATGGTCAAATAGACACTGAAATAATGTTTGAAGTGTCCTTTTCTTTTTGTCTATTTTGCAAACACATTTAAAAAGGCAAGCCACCGATGCCACGTGAAGAATCATAACTTGGTAAACACTAAATATTATGCAAACAAAAGCGTTTTATTTTGTTAAAATAAAGTACTTATTCTTTTAAAATTATGTTCTGAAAGAAATTATTTTATCATCTTTAGCAGTAAACAGTTTTAATACAGACACAATCCAACCGAGCACTTCATTTTCATCTAACACAAGGGCAATTCAACATGATCAAAGCGCCGATGAAGGAGGGATGCCTGGAAGTCCGAGGGAACATCTGATGGAAGGTTTGTCATTAATTAGCCGAATGAGCCAGATTTAGACATGTGCCTAATTATCATCTGATTTTTAATGGCAATTGTTGATCTGTATCACCGCGGGTATTCGAATACTACGAACGCTGGCGGCTAATTTAATACATAAACGTCTTGACAGGTTAGGAGCTGCATTTTGAAAAACGTAAATTTTTGAATCACATAAATTTTTTGTATTATTATTTTTACAATTTTCGATCAGATAAATTTATTCTTAATATTTTTGCAATATTATCAGTAAATTTTTATAAAACCAATTTAAAAGAATCTTTAAGTAAATTTTCACAAAATCGATTTAAAAGAATTTCGGACCTTTATTAAATTTTTGCATTATTTCAAAATTCAAATCACCCCTACTATCCGACCAATGCCTCTTCGACAAACAAGCCGGGTGCATTTTCAACAAGTGCCCCAGGGGACATCATGATCCGATACCCTCAAGGTGTCGGATATGGTCCTCTGGTGGCTGAAGATTCCTACAAGACAAGAATGCACCCGGTCCTCATCGCGATGGATAGCTAACTCCCTTTGCGGCTCCAGACTATTCAGGGTGGAAATATCATTTCGGTTGAATTAACCACGATATTTCCACATTATTTGGCATCAAAATTGGACTGTTAGGCTAAAACGATACACCCCGTATCGTTTATCTTTCGGCATCCAAATTCAACTTTTAACGGACCACACCATAATGTCCTCGGTCAGAGGCGGGAGGGTCCATAAACTGGGAATAAAAAACAACAAGGAGCTGCATTTATCACGATATCTACGTTGTGGTTTGCTTTTCCGTTAAGTTTTCGTTAAATGTAAACAACAATAATCTTTCGCTGCCGTTAGTACTTCCAAAGTAGACCATAATTATGCTTGTTGTATGTGCCATTTTTGCAGTTGTTGTAACAGTTGAGACGAGCAACAAATATTTGTTTGGTATCATTTCAACAATACTAGTAATAACTCCTTGGTCTTTTTTTTCAATTAAAATGACACATTGTTTTCTGTTTAAATATTATGAAATACTTAAACTTTAATATTTAAGTATTTCAATACATGGAAAAGACCAGTTATCTATTGTAAATAAATAGATATCTCCTAGGTAGGTGCCCAATGATTGCAAGTTTGACCCTCCGCTTTTTTCAGTTGGAATATGCTAACAAGTCTTCAGTCTTTCGGATGAGATTTTCAACAGAAGGCTTCTCTTCTGTATCTTGATTTACACCTTGCTTGTCATAGAATCAGGATGGAGAATCTTCTGTACACTTAACTAGTGTTTAAGTACACCGATCATATTTCAGGTATTTTAAATTCTCCGATTAATCTGAGTATCCACTTCATGTCGTTATGTTTTCGGATCTAGATTTCGTTTCAAGTGAAGAACGAATGGATGACGAAGGGACGCCAAATCAGACCTGTAGTTTTGAAGCACAAGATACTGTCTACAGGGACAAAGAAACAAATAACCAGGAGACTAAACCTTCCCAATATGACGTCATAACCAGCTCAGACTCAGAGGACATATCGAATGAAAAAGCATTAAATAATCTCAACGCAAGACTTCCACCTGACGGCCAGGAGTTAGAAGAAAGAGAAGAAGCTGATATCAACTTAAAAGCATTTAATATTAAACCTGATGTCACGAAAAACTTGCAAATAAGTTAGTCACGCTCTTTTTTAATAAACTCTGTTGAGCAGCAAAATGAATTAATTCAAATAACAATCCAACTTTTTAGGATATATGTGTTTATATCCGTGCATAATTTAAGGTAGTTTAATGATAATTACAGTGGATTAGGTATAGTTGTGGTACATTTCAACATAATTATGTGATGAAATACAGTTTTCTTTAACTCCAACCTCCCTTATAAGCGTTATGTTGTAGATAAGGTAGGTACCTTATTTAACCCACATTCCGTCAATATCTCTTAAATCCTCTTCAGTTAAGAGAAACACCGTTTTCACAAATATATTTATTATAGGTGACATTGAAGAAAAAAGTGACGAAAAACAGCCATCCACTGACAAAGAAGACAGTGATGGCGACGACTCGGATGGAGGTTTGAAAATAAATTTTAATAGATGAATTGATATCAAAAACGTGACGTGTCTATATCAGGAATAGCCACACTTAGAAAACACAGTGTCCTCATATCTAGTCAAAAATAAAAAGGGGGAAAAGAGCATAATGTCGACCGCCTAATATTTTCTATTTTAAATGAAAAACAACATTCTAAACGCCTCCTCCTTTTTTATTTCTACAGTCAAACCATCACACATTATTTCCCATGAGTAAAAAAAGTGGTAGCAGTGGTATCATTTTCCTCCCCAGCTCATTTGGATTCATATCAAAGCAACAGGTGCATGAATCGTTTTCAAAGAAAAAAAAAACAGTATATGATATGGAGAATTTAGTACAATACAAGATACTGTGTCCTTGAACGGGTTCATTTGACACTCTCTTCATATTAAGGCGTATGATAATATGCAGAGCGTCTCCGGTACGCAAGGGTATCTTGTTCATTCTTCATAGCCGGGTATCTTGTTCATTCTTTATAGCCACCTCGACCTATTTTAGTTTTCGTCATTTGAAAATCAGGACTTTTATCACAAATTATGACAGCACCCGCTGATAACACTTCTTAAAATGTATTTTGATTTCACAAATACATTCACCCTTTCCCTTATATTTACCTTCAGTGCTGTTATCAGTTACGTCCTTTGAAGGTCGTTGAGCACGCTACTTACTCACTTATTATCGAGAGTAAAACAATTATTCACTAATTCCATTGTAACTACACTAAAACTAAGAAAAACACAAGACTCATATAGGAAATAGGCTTTTAGTATTTGACAGCATTTCAATCGACATAAATATGTCTGGTGACAAATAATACAACACAGACATGTAACAAATGTTCTTTTAACACTCTGATAATGTCATGTACAATGTATACATAATCAGAATAACCAAGTTGCACAACCACGATCACTTGTTTTTAAACCCAAATAGGCGCAGCTAACTTTACTATGCTACATATAAAATTTTTAGTGAATGTGCTCGTATATCCGTCATAGGAATGCTGGCCGCCCACGTAAAACCCCCTTCTTTTGGGAGGAACCGTGTATCCATAGCAAATGCACGAAATTCTATATCTTTTCGTTCTTTTCAGAACAGAATTTCTCAGACCATTGCTCAGAATATTGGAACTACGAATTGTGTCCAAGTTGTGCACATTGATTACACTTCAACAATATTAAGTAACTAGCTAAGACATTCTATTAAATAAATTAAAAGTTATATCCTTATCAATTTGAATAGCTATAATTGTAAAGTTATCAGTACGAAGTCGAGCCGTAGAACTAAATTTCAAAAACAACACGCGGATTTTATCTCCCGCGTATTACCACGTGACTAACCACACGAGTAATTCGCACAATTCCTTCCGCGATTTTGTGCACCAGAACGTTAAGACATACGTTCTTCGGTTTACTCCGTACCGCGAAGAACTTCAAAATCTTTACACTGATTATGTCACACGTGTCTTTACAAATCAAAGGAATCGACACAAAAATATCATGTTAAGATTCATGTAGTTCCATTTAACTTCAACGAATAACATTTTGTACAGTAAAGTTCGTCGAATGATTTCAGGTGAAGCACACTTCGTTGTTTAGTCCTGGAAAATAGGCATCCCGAACGAATATCCCTCGGTTTCACAGCTGTTGTGTGAATATACGTCAGACCTAAAATATACTGTGTCAAATTGAGAACAAGATCGAAATTTATTCTAAATTCATGATACTATCGACATAGATAAACAAGTACTCCCGAATTAAAATAACATTTAACTAACTTCAAAATCATCGATTACAAAACCAGCTGGGTGGGCGGGTGGGAAGCAACCATAATGTATTCGCTGTCAAATACTAGCCTCGAGTGATTCAAAATAACGAAAAATCAGAATATAAGACATATTTGCACGAAAACTACATGCGAAACGTCAAAAAACCCGGGAAAACCAAAAACCTTGCAAATTCTACATAGACTGGCTACATACTCCATATAGACTGTCACAAAGCGTAACAATGTCAAACGTGAATAATTTTATTTATGTACTAAGTTATTAGTACTTCTAAAATTACTTTTGTTTTTATATTTCGGCCAGTTTAAAGATGGGTGGTTTCAATATCCCAGCCAATAAGGTTTTGGATATTGTCCAATCACCTCCAAGTATATACTTCCTGCTTTTTAAATTTTGCATTTGGGGTTGTCTGTGATACGCAGGAATTTATATTCTAAGATCCCCTGTCAAAATTCTATTTTGTTTAGTTCCGCCCGTTGTTTTCTCGTTTAGGGCAAACACATTCTTTTATCTGGGGACCATAAGCCGCTGAACATGGAATTGTATTAATCTGAAAATACCTCATTGAAGGTTCCATGTTCACCGCCATATGCATACCATCGTTTGAGCTAGATCTAATATGTACTGTTTATTGGTTTAAATATTGATATGCGCTCAACCCGGGGCTAGGCGGCGTTGGCAGTAAATATATATGCAATTTCCATAACTGCCCATGAACAGGCTCAGTGAAACCGAGCCTGCATTATTTTCATATTTGTCGTGTTCGGTGGCTTTCAAAGTTCCCTTTTCATCTTTTTCATCCCCGCAATAGACTTAATCTCAAGAATATGTTTGAAACTTAACCACTAATACAGTTGTAAGCATTAAATTTTAAATCTTTTAAACTATCTGACATACGGATTCAGAGATCCGGAGAAGATTAAATGGTTGCAATTCATCAAATTTTACAGGCTTGCCTTTTTTGAAAATTATTATATTATGATAATTACAATAAAACTGGAATTTTACAAAAACTTTTTTCCAAACGATTTTATTTTGTACTTACACAAATCGATGTATTTTGGTTACTTCAGGTTATGAAGAACATGTGTCTGGTGGCAATTATCAGCTTAGGTCATATCAACTTGAATTAGCAGAGAATGCACTGGCAGGCAAAAATACAATAATATGTGCACCAACTGGTTGTGGGAAGACGTGGGTCGCACTTCATATAATTGAGGAGCATCTGCGTCAAGCTCAAAATGGTATCTAATCTTATAATCGACAGCTATCCTACAATCATTTTCAAGACATGTGAACATAATAATAAATATTAACTGGATTAAAACGACTTGTATATTAAATTTTGGACAGTGAACGTTAAATCTTCCATAGCGGTGCTCACATTTTAGTGTAATGTTTGTATATGACTTATTTGTTAATTAGTGTAACAGAACATTGTATTAAAGTAAACAAATATAGTATTAATCCTTTGCCATACGTTTTTATTTACTATGGCTTATTTTTACCCTTTAGTATGATCTAAGCAGAAAACAAGGCTAAATATTATTTTACAGGTAAGAGACGCGTTGTATTCATGGCTAGGAATGGCGCTTTGGTGAAGCAACAAGTTGACCGCATATCACAATGTTTACCAAAAAGAACGGTATATTTTTACATAAACAGAAACTTTTTCTTCAATATTGCATGCAATGGTTTGAAGCTTTACTTTCCCAAGAATACTTTACTCACTATAAATTTGGCAGTCACAACTTCTTTGACCGTCACTCTGAAACTTTTCATAGATGGCAGTCACAGCTTATTCGACCGACGTGCAGATACTTTCATATATTTGAAGTCATATTTTAGGGACTCGCAACTTCTTAGACCGACCTATGGAAACATTTGATTACTCAGATCAACACCCCGAATGATTACCGAGGATTCTACTCCACAGTTGTCACTGAAAATTATCTATCTTTTGAATTGTATTTTTCCAAAAGATTGTTGATTCCTGCAGTGATTCACTCGGGGCTGATGTTTATTGTTGCGGACATGATATTGTTTCTGTGGTTTGTATGCATATTTCATTTCAAGAAGGCTGAGCACAGTTTATTGTTATATCTTTTTTTCTATCTGGAATTACCACTTCGGAACAGACATTTGAGACCTGATTTACTCCAATATATCTCTTTCTCAGATTAATCAATATGATTGACATTAAAAAAATAATTAATCTGGCCCATGTATTAATCTGGCCCATGCATTAATCTGGCCCATGCATACTTGTTTGAATGTTTCCCAGCAGCCTTCGTAAATTTTAAAAACCCTAGCGACCTTCAATCATCTCGGGATAAGCTTAATAATAAACAGTTTATGATAAAAGTATTGAAATTATGACTGGTAATTAAATTTGGTTTAGGTAAAGCATTTAATTGGTGCCACTGAAGAAGCCCAGATGATGCACGTCTATATGGACGACTTCGACATTTTCTGCTTCACCCCTCAGATACTTGTCAACAACTTAGACAATGAAATTAAAAGTTTAGCGGAGTTTTCTCTGATGATATTTGATGAATGTCACCATACTAAAGGAGGTGAACCTTATCTTATGCTAATGAGACGCTACCTCGTGGAGAAGTCAAAAGGGGTAAAATCCTTGCCGCAGGTGGGTACCTCGTCATGTCATAACAGTAGGAAAATAGACGCAGTTGTTTTTACTAAGTAGAGATTTGTAAATATGAAAGTATATCTTTTATTTTTTTGTCTTCTTTTCAAGCGTTCTATAGAAACATTATATACTACTCAAAGTTTGATAGGGATCGCCTTTCGTTTTATCCCGAATTATTGGCTTCAACAAGTCTCAATCGCTGTTCGCTTCAACGGTGTATCGGCTCATTCCTTATTTTGCACAAAGCAGATGTCAAATGAACAAATTTTCAGAATTACAGAAAACATTTTATCGTTTCGACCATATGTAAGGTATGAACACAATCTTTTCAGTGATCCTTATCAAATTTTGAGAAGTATATCATAATAATTATGTGCTCAAGAATGTTTTGGTTGCCAGGCACTTTGCAAACGGAAAGGAATATTTTTCTCCATTGATATGAATTAGTTATATAAAACAATAAATGAATTTCAAGACTGCATGTAACAAACATTTCTTCCATTATAACATTATTCCTGCATTCCAAACTATTTTTAAACTTTTGGTATTTTCTGCACAAGCATGGTGAACTTTTTAAGCATAGTGTTTAAAGGCATTTTGGCAATTGTAAGCGAGTTTGTTGGCCAGAAGTTTATTGTTTGTTAAATTTTTAACAGAAATTCATTTTTTCAGTAATAACTTTTCGAAAAGAATACAGTTTATTTATCAAGAATTGTCTTGTTCACAAAACATAGTGTGTTTTCTTGAAAATAGTATAAAATAAAGTCTTGGTATGGTTTGTATCGATTTTAAAGCTGATAATGTTTTTTGAACCGCGCAGTATATGTGTCAAAGTTAAAAGCTAAAAAAGCTTGGTGACTTTATGTATTGTTATGAGAGAAAAAAATGGAAAAATGTAGCAGTCGTCTTTGAATACTGCAGTGTCTGTTCTATCTGCAGATAGTTGGATTAACTGCTACACCAGGTAGTGGGAATGCGATGACAGAAAATGATGCTCTAGAACATATAATCAAACTGTGTGCGTGTCTTGACGTAAGGTGTCTATCAACAGTTGAGAAAAACATGGAAGACCTTCAGAAAAAATATAGTATACCTACAGAAGGTTTGTACAAAAGAGCCATCTAATTATTTTGTAGTCTAAATTAAAGACATGTTTATAATAAGAAGGTTGCATGTTTCACCACCGATTAACATTTTGCAAGACAATTTTTCACTTTTATAGACAGTTCACCTAGATTCAACTTTTAGGTTTTATTAAGCACTCAGCAAATTTGTAAAATTTTGCACTTCATGTTATCATGGAAATTTCAACAATCACATAAACATATCAAATATTTTAGTAAGAACAATATTCATTCATACAATATGTATATAAGTTGAGCATTATATACATATATATTTATTAGAATATGTATAAGAATAGTACACTTATTTTGTGTTACAAATTCGTTTATGGCAAACCATGACATTAAGTTAATATAATTTGCTACAACACACATGAACAAGTTTGCTACAACACATATGAAAAAAAAACCTATGATTCAGCAACATTTTGAGTACATAATTAACAACCACTTTCGTTTATGGTGTTCCAGTTTTGATTGCAAGGGGGTTGTGAACATAATAGTAATAGAAAACCAAAAGAGGAGCGTTGGTTTCATTGAATATTGCAGGCTCGATATTTGAATTCTTTTTGTTGATAGTAATGAAAGGAAATGTATATTACTGTTACCAGGTTTTTTCACAACTTAAAATCAGGAGGAGAGTGTGATTTTCCATCATAAATTTAGGGACACATTTTAGTTTTATATATCCATTTATATCAGTGCAGTTTGATACATACTTTATTTTTTATTTTCCTTGGTGTATATTAGAAACAATACCAATGCAGACGAGGAGTTACGATCCATGTAAAGGTATTATCCTCGACGCCATGGGGAAAGTGGAAGACATTTTAGAAGGTAGTTAATTTTTTAAGTTTTACTCATCCCAGTCTTTAGATTTATAACGGATTTTTCTGAACCTACTAGCACGTACCTTTTTAATTTTGCCTGTGGCGTTGTCAATGATATGCAGGATTTATATTTTCAGATCCCCTATCAAAATTCTATTTTGTTTAGTTCCGCCCATTGTTTCCTCGTTAAGGGCAAACCAATTTTTTATCTGGGGACCATACACCGCTGAACATGGAATGGTATTAATCTGAAAATACCACATTGAAGGTTCTATGTTCACCGCCATGTCAAGTTCGGTGGCTTTCAAGGTTCCCCTTTTATCTATTTCAAAGAGGACATAATTGCAAAAAGGGACATGTGCCGACTGTTTACATGCACTTGCATGCACATGTGAAGATTTTTTAATAATGTTCTCATTCATGTTTGAAACTTGTTTTGGAAAAGATGTTTAAATAATTTGGTTATTATAACAAAATACGTACTGAATGGTTTCATCTGCTTCAGATAAAGTAATATTTGAAAAAGCGATGATTGAAATTTTGCATGACAAACCAAAAAACCGAGAATCAAAACAGTATAAAATTTGGACAGCAAATGTCATTAAAACGGCAGAGACCCTAGCTAATACAAATGGACGAGATACAAGAGCCTGCGCAAGATATCTACAGGTACATACTATTGCTTTACCCTTTGATTTCTTCACCTAGCCAAACAAAATATACAATGACCCAAAGTTCTGATTTTTAAATCAAGGGGGAAGCAAAGATGGTAAATGAGAAAAAAAATTAAAATATGATGAACCAAAGGCAGACATGGAAAGAAACCTTTCTATAAGTTTTTGAAATCTGATATCTGACATTTGAGAAATGGTTGCAAGAAGAGTATGTTAAGTTCTAAGCCGCCACAAACGAGGTAAGCAAAGAGAGGTTAACCACCAAGCTTGTCGAGTTCTGATGAATATCGTTTCGGTACCATTTCCTTTTTATTTCTTGTGATTTACAAAGGAACAATTGGAGAAATCGCTATCTTCTTTTTTGTAGATAAAATCTATTAAACTTTTAAGGGAGAGCATTCTACTGAAGTTGTTTTGTTTATTTTAACTGGAAGTAATTGCGTGTAAATAGTTGATAGTGCTAATTCGATTTCGGTGAATTCTTAGAACACATGGTGTAAACCTGGTGTTGCCAAGAACCTAGAACCGTGGTTTTAAACTCCCTGTGGCAAATATGTTTATTTGCACATGGAAAACCCGCGGGTTTGCTTTTTCTGTCGCCTTTGTAGTAGAGTATATTTTTGAAATGAGTCATGGAATAAAATTATGTAATGTTTTTTTTTCTCTCCTACTTTTATTGGTTTTAAAAGGCGTGTGTTCTATATAAAAACTAGGTTTTACTTTATGCGATTTCAGACTTACAACGATGCTCTTGAAGTGAACAAACTGCTAGCAACGAAAAATGTTGCATCCTACTTAAACCAGAAAATGTCACAAGAAATAGAAAACAGTGATAGACACAATGACGTAGAAACTCAGCTGTTTCAAAACTTGAAAGGTAATGTTCGTACACTTGCTGGTATAAAACACTTGCTTATAAGTAGTCGTTTAACACGTCTGACAAGAATTTTAATGCTTGCTTTACTGCTTTTCGAAACTAGTATCCATCGTTGCAGTGCTACTTACGAATGCTTGATAAAACAAGAGACAAAATTTAACTGCAAGATATCTTCCAAATTTAATTGTGAGTGATTTATGCATTCTATAAAAATACAGCTTTGTTAAATGGTCATTCTCAGCGCAAACTCCACGTGTTTGGTCGCTCCAAATTGCATTTTTATACCCCCGCTTCGAAGAAGAGGGGGGTATACTGTTTTACCCTTGTCCGTGCGTCCGTCCGTGTGTCCGTGCTTACGCCACGCCATTTATGTGGCTATGAGAACAATGGTAACGGTAAATTCTATTCATTCCGTTCTGTTACGTGGCTATTTTTTCTTTTATGTGGCTAAAAGAACAATAGAGAGGACAATAGAGTAGCCACATAAATGACGTTCGTAAGAACGTCCGTCCGTCCGTCCGTCCGTAACAAAATTTCCGTCGCAGTTTTCTCAGCAACTATAACATGCAGCAGCCTGATATTTTGCATATTGCTTTATCCTATAGTCCCATATGGTGTAAAGCAATTTCATGCTCCTTGCTCAACTACTTCCTGTTTGCCGCATATTTTTAGATTTTGTTACTATGAAGGTGCATTACATCGACCAAAAGGCATGTTAATTTTCCGTCGCAGTTTTCTAAGCAACTATAACATGCAGCAGCCTGATATTATGCATATTGCTTTATCCTATAGTCCCATATGGTGTAAAGCAATTTCATGCTCCTTGCTCATCTACTTCCTGTTTGCTGAATATTTTAGGTTTTGTTACTATAAAGGTGCATTACATCAACCAAAGGGCATGTTAATTTTCCGTCACAGTTTTCTAAGCAACTATAACATTCAGCAGCCTGATATTATGCATAATGCTTTATCCTATAGTCCCATATGGTGTAAAGTGATTTTATGCTCCTTGCTCACCTACTGCTTGTTCACCAAATACTTAGATTTTCACACATAGTTGACATACATGCACAATTTCCGTCGAAGTTTTCTAAGCAACTATAACATGCAGCAGCCTGATATTTTGCATAATGCTTTATCCTATAGTCCCATATGGTGTAAAGCGATTTTATGCTCCTTGCTCACCTACTTCCTGTTCACCAAATACTTAGATTTTTACACATAGTTGACATACATGCACAATTTCCGTCGAAGTTTTCTAAGCAACTATAACATGCAGCAGCCTGATATTTTGCATAATGCTTTATCCTATAGTCCCATATGGTGTAAAGTGATTTTATGCTCCTTGCTCATCTACTTCCTGTTCACCAAATACTTAGATTTTTACACATAGTTGACATACATGCACAATTTCCGTCGCAGTTTTCAAAGCAACTATAACATGCAGCAGCCTGATTTTTTGCATAATGCTTTATCCTATAGTCCCATATGGTGTAAAGTGATTTTATGCTCCTTGCTCATCTACTTCCTGTTCACCAAATACTTAGATTTTTACACATAGTTGACATACATGCACAATTTCCGTTGCAGTTTTCTAAGCAACTATAACATGCAGCAGCCTGATTTTTTGCATAATGCTTTATCCTATAGTCCCATATGGTGTAAAGCGATTTTATGCTCCTTGCTCATCTACTTCTTGTTTACGGAATACTTAGATTTGTGCACATAGTTAACATACATGCACAATTTCCATTATAGTTTTCTTAGCAACTGAAACATGCAGCAGCCTGATATTTCCCTTATTGCTTTATCATATATTCCCATATGGTGTAAAGCGATTTAATGCTCCTTGCTCACCTACTTCCTGTTCACCGAATACTTAGATTTTTTATATATAGATGACATAATTGCACAATTTGTGTCGCATTTTAAAAAGATGTGAACATTATTTCTGTATACTCGCAGCGGGGGTATCACAAGTGAGCATTAGCTCACAGATTTACTTGTTGTTTATTCATTTATTTCAAAATACTAGTTTTCTTTAGACTAGATTCAATAC
Organism: Corbicula japonica; assembly: GCA_038501625.1. Classification (NCBI taxonomy): domain Eukaryota; kingdom Metazoa; phylum Mollusca; class Bivalvia; order Venerida; family Cyrenidae; genus Corbicula; species Corbicula japonica. The sequence continues at coordinate 5,949,623 of JAZAYU010000014.1, forward strand.
CCACTAAGTCCCATTATAAATCAGTGCAATCTTAATGAATCTGACGTACTGTGTTATATATCTTGCTGTGTGTCTTTCATTTTTCATATGCATGATAACATCTGTAGAAAAGTATATCTGGTTATGCCAGTGTAAACACAACATGCACTCATTGTTATTTTATAATAAACCACATTTTTGACAAACGAAAGAACTTGAAATCTATACCAATAAGATGTTGAATATAACTAGCATTATTATGTTTCAGGTGTTCAAAAAGAACTAATAAAGGTCAATGAGGAGAATCCAAACATACTTATTTTAAGCCAAGCATTAAAGTCGCATTTTAGTAAAGAAGATGAGGAATCAAGGGCGATGGTGTTTGTGGAGGCAAGGGCAACTTGCAGAGCTCTTGTTGATTTCCTGAACAAAGAACTTGAAACTACTGAGTTAAAAGTAACCCTACTGATTGGAAAAGGGGACCGAGATGGAGATAAAGGTAAAGTTAAGAACTAGCAACCTCCCCAATTTCTATTACAGTACGGGGAGATTTTAAATATCATGCGTAAATGTGAGATGAAGATGTGAAATCTGCCAGCAATAATGAAATTCTGGTTTCAATAGCTTATTTCTATAAATTAAAGAAAAACAGTTATACCAATATGCATGTTTGCTGATCAGCCCATCTACAGTTGATTTTTATGTTTGCCTTTTTGTTTGCACGACTGTGGCAGGGGTTTAAGAGTTTTTTAAGGTTTATAGGGAAATCTTTAGTCAGTTCTGTTATCAGTAACATAACCCGTTACCGATGTCGTGCAGCGGTGATAACGTATCAGGGCTAATCGATCAACCTTTTTGGGGGTTGTCCCGGTTAGCTCAATTGGTTTCGTCGTCGGAATTGCAGGGCTAGGCGCTTCGCTCCCAGGTAGAAACATTTTAAAAGAACCTAGAAGCTTGATATGTTTCTTTTATTCGTGTCATCGTAATTTTGCTAATTTGACTCTAGGAGCTCTGGTCTCTTTATGTTCATTGAGTACCCACTATTTTCATCTGCATCTCAGTCGCATTATAGTTGTTAAAATATTGACCTCGTTATGAAAATTACTTCACTTACCTGCTACTAGAACACATGCAGCATGAAAAGACTGGTTCCCATCAAAGTTGCTTTATTTGCTGCTTGGATTCGCTTGATTGTATTCTTTTTGACGTCTACTTTGCTTTTTGTTTCTCAGAAAATGAAACACGGTATGAATGTACAATTTTATGCATGTGTGTGTCAGTTTCTTGTGTAACTTAAATTTATAACAGTGTTATAATATTTAGAAATTATCTTTCAAGGTATGACTGAAGAACAGCAAACGAAGATAGTAGAAGATTTTCGAAATGGTGTCTACAAAGTTCTTGTTGTAACATCAATCGGTATTGAGGGTATCGATGTACCAGACTGCAATATGATACTTGACTACAATTATCACGGAAATGAGATAACTAAAATTCAGATGAAAGGTACATACAAGCTATAAAAAGACTTAATTAAATAACTTATCGTAAACAATTTAATTTTGTTTTACCTTCTGTGATGGATCTAAATAAAAAACTTTACAAGTGATGCTCGCAACGTCCCTTGTTTCTTTTTAATGAATTATGTTTAAACTTGAAAAATCAAAGAAGTTGAACACACAATTCGTTATCTATTATCAAAAAGCTTGATAATTTCTTTCTGTGATACGTTTCTAGCCTGCTAGACGATTTAGAAATACCATCAAACTGTCATTTATTTAAATAAACATGTCTGTTTATACAGGTCGAAGCAGAAAGGGGGGCAAAAACATAATGATTGCCTCTGAAGATCTGATGGAACGAAACAAGATAACTATGTATCGTATTCATCTAATGAAGAGGGGTATAGAGCAGTTCAAACGTCTCGACACAAACGTTCTTAACAGGAAAGTGTTGGCCTACCAGCGAAAAGAGCAAGATCAATATGAATCTTGGATAAGGACAAATGAATTCAAACGCCAAAAGCAAACTGACGAAACGGATTACCAAGTACAGTGCATACATTGCCAGAGGGATTTATTCAATGCGTCAGATATCAGGCAAGTTGACAAGAGTAATATTCATCTTGTTGCTTTGCGGGATTTCGGAGACAAGATTAAAAAAACATCCAATGTCAAGCGACCAAGAATGGGCGTCTTGACAAAGAAATTTAAGATGTTCTGCAATGGTTGCACGAATGACTTGGGTGTAGTTGCGACTAAAGGAAACTTATGTATGGAATTCTACGCCTTAAAAATTGAAGGTCTGCGATTTGTGAGCTGCAAAAATCCACAAGATATAAGCACATATAAAAGCTGGCCTATGCCGTACAAAGTCAGAGAAATACAGTCCTATGAACTTGACAGAATTTATGAAGCCGACGAGGAAAACAAAGCAAACTAAAACATCATGAACAAAACAAAAACTACATGTTGATCTTTGTTTCTATTTATAATGGCGTGACAATGTGACTTTTTAATATTAACTGTCGAATATGGTGGATGAGTTTAAGAAAAACAAAGGAACTCGAAAATGCTTAAATGAAATACACCGACAACAGACGTTCGGCGCAATTTACGCGGATGTCCCACAAAACCTCGCTTTCTCTAAATATTGTTATGTTGCTCCTTATGGATTACAATCGTTTGTTTTTACCAGACATTATTAACGTGAATAATATGTAAATCACACTAGTTATGTAAACATTTTCCCTTATGTCCAAGAAGACTGCACTGTGTACACATGATATGTTTCAAAGGTATTGTTTTGTGTATGTTTTTACCAATTATTATGTCTTTTATCATTATTTGCCTGATATAATTATAATACTAGCAAACAGAAATCATTTAATATTATGCACATTCACTTTTTAACATTTGATGTACATCTCCACTTACCAGTTTGTAAAAGAAATGCGACGAGTTCAGAATAATCGTACAAAATAAGTTTTATTTTTCCAAGAACTGTAACCAAAAAACTGTTTTCGATTGCAAGCCTAGTCTTACTTATTTTTACTCATTTTTATATAATTGTTGCAATCTTATTCTCTATGGTATAAGTCAGGTAGAAATCGGTTAATTGCAACGTTTTCAAACTATGTGCGCTCATCTAGTTTTTAACAGAAATATACATCATAAGCTGGCTTTGTATGTGTTCCACTGGTTACCCATAAAGGCAAGAATAAATTTTTAAATTCTTACTTACATGCAGAATTGTTCTGTCGGGGGAAGCTCCGCATAACTAAATTGAACTTTCGTCTATTAAAAATTCTAAAACGCACACTTCGACCCTCATTTTCTTCAGAATGTTGCTTTGTTATTCCTTCTAATAAGAAGAACACTTACTGTGACTGTAAGTAAGTTTAACTACTGTTTGACCGATGCTTTGGAATAAACAAACTTGTCAAGGAAAAATGATTCATTGGTAACATTTAAAAGTATTTGAGAACACATTTCTTGAGAGTCTGATTTTACATTGTTCTGAATTATATATAGTAAACGGAAACAACAGTGACGATAATCTTAAAACGTGTGATTTGATGTTTGGATGTTTTTGACTATTTACTGTGTCAATATAACTTGAACATGGCTGAAGGTTATAAAACTGAGCATGGAAACCAGTCTATAATCTCAAGCATCTGATGCTTGAGATTTGAGACTGGTTTCCATGCTCAGTTTTATAACCTTGGGCACAAATCTATAGAAAATGCATTTTATAATTAGTAATTTCTCACTCACGTGACAAACTATTTTGTATTATGCAAACTATTTTGTATTATGTTGATTTATTTTGTGAAGATAGTGTTTTATTGTAATTTACTTTCTGTGTTACTTTTATTTATCTTTTTACAACGCAACTGTATATGTTTTATATGTAGATATAGGCGCTTAATTTAATAAAAAAAGCTTCAAGTTTCTTTGCATTTTGCCTAACTCAAAGACGCACGGTGTGTGTTTAGTTGTAGAATTTATAAATATATTTTATGATTATAAAATAATTTTTGTATTTTTAAATCTTTCTATCTTTCATGTATATATTACCATGTACACTGTTATTGATATGCATTATGTAAATGTGGGAACCAATCAGAATCGAGATGCTAATCACGTGATTCATTTAAACCAATGGCATCAATCGAACGCCATTCTTTCTCAAGTTTTGTTATCAAGAAGCCACGCTAAACTTTCTCTTTAATTTAATGATTTTAATTCTGACAATCATGTGTTAACAGGATCAAATTTTACGGTAAAAGATTCTATACACAATTTGCTATTCAGTGAAAAGGATAATTACAGTGCCACGGAGGGACATATAGGTAAAATTGAGTGTTTTATTACGGACATCCTACATTGTAACCTGGACTGGTAGTTACATAAATGCAACATGGCGGTGCATATTCAGCTATTTGGACATTCGTTTGTTTCACGACTCAAGTCATTTATACCAACGAACGATAAGTTTCATTATAACCTTAACTTACACCAGCCAGCACTGGTTCAATACTCCGGCTATAGCGGCGCCAACATTGCCAAGTTACGGGATAACTTGGAAACAATCGAAGACTTCCAACCACATATGGTGATAATAGTCATCGGAACCAACGACTTGTACGACAATTCGAACACACCGCAGTTAGTTACACAGCAGGTCATGGACTTAGTAGACAGCTTATTGTTTAGATATGACGTTCAAAAGGTTATCATTTGTCCAGTACTGCACCGTATGGAACCGACGGTCCGTACCAGATGGCCGGTCCACGTCCCATCATTTAACAGACGGGTAGATGAAACAAACACTTTGCTGCAACAAGCATGTACTCAATGCACTCACAAACGAGCCATCTTCTGGCGCTTTAAAGGCTTTTGGTCGGAAGAGGCGAAGTCACAAGTGTTTGCTGCAGATGGGGTCCACCTTTCTACCAGGGGACAACAACGCTTTTACCAGAACCTCCGTGGTGCAGTGGTATCCTTGCTGAAGTCAGGCTTCTTTGATATCGACAGATAAGTAATTCCAACTTTTAAAATTTGTACATAAATAAAGTCAATATCTGTTTGTATCAGTATTTTAGTCACTGACATATTTCAAGTTACTGCTTTGTGCGGTCTTTATTTCCCTGGTCTGCTGGCAACATTTCCAGTGTCAAGACAAGCTTCGCACTTGTTTGTTATAACACTGGCTTAAATTTTTATGAGACAACTACCAGGCTTTGTACCTGTGTTTTCGTGTTTTCCAAAATTTAACCAAATACTGACCAGGATTTTATTTTTCCAGGCTTTGTACCTGTGATACCATTCTTATAATTACCTTGTCTTTCCAGGCTTCGTACCTGTGATACAATTCCGATAATAACTTTTTCCAGGCATTGTACCTGTGATACAGTCCTGATAATACCTTTTTCCCAGGCGTTGAACCTGTGATACATTTCTTATACTCACCTGCTTTTCACCAGCTTGTTACAGGGTGTAGTACCCATTTGCTATTTATACATATCAACTTAAGTAACACTACAGGAGTTTTTGGTTTCATCAAACTAAAGAACGTACCTTTTCCCGAACATAGTCATCTTTAGGAAAAGTACATCTTTAGGAAACAATCAAATTCGATTGAGTGGAGTTACAATATACTAATCATTCAGAATTTTCTCTGCTCGCCAGTTTACGTTAAAGACTCTTAGTTTCATCCATGACTCTGGTGATTTAATTTTCTCGCTTATATGCCCTGGTGTTTTAATTTTCTATAGTTGCACGAATTCTTACATTCAGTACCAACATATGTAATTTGCCATTATTAACGATTACAAAATCTTCCTTTCAGATGAAAAGGTCAAAACGTAAACCAGCCACAGTGTCTCAATGTTCCTGTCCGTCTTGTGAGCCGTCGGCACAGAAGAAAATCAAACAGACATGTAACATGGCACCAGAAACTTTAGGCAGTCCTACAGTATGTGACACTACAGGGCTTATGACGGGTAAACCCCAAAAGACACAGGGTAAACAACGGACCAAAAAAGCCACCATGTCCAAGTTGGAAATAAATAAAAAGCTTAAGACCATGGCTGCCTTAAATGCCAAAAGTCAGCATGTGAGAAAACCGGAACTCACACAACAGACACATCATATAATCCCAGAAGTTCCCAATTTTTCTGAGGATGGGGTAGATGAAATGCAGCCTTTTCCACTGGCTCACAACCAATGTCACCAGGACATACCAATGGAAGATTCAGAGATAAGCACTTCTTCCTCAAATTCGGACGCTGACTCGGAAGAAGAGTACACGGTTAATCAGTTAACTCAAGAGCACTCAAGACAAATCATGGGAGGTAATGGCATGGTTTATGTCGAACCTATTTCAACACCCATACATACCCAGATCCCTTCCAAATTGCATAAGAAAATTTGGCGCAATAAGTTTGTAGATTTTGCATCACTGCTTCCATCAGTTCACAATTACTTTCCACAGCATAATCCTCAGTTCTCTCTACAAATGGATAGTCATTCAAATATAAGCATTGTCCCCCAGCAAAAAACCAGAAAAATCGAACACATTGAGCAGTGGACAACTGCTTTTCTCAGATTTGTGGCCATCTACAGCCAAAAACATCCCCTTCAAACACCCCAATTGATGAAATATGGGGAGATAGTTAGAGACCTGGCGCAACGTCGTGCCGCTTGGGCATTCTACGACACACAATTCAGGATGCTGCGTGAATCCATGATTATCCCTTGGGACAGGATTCACACAGAATTCTGGATTATGTCCACAACACAACCTACAACCCAGTCCTTTCGGCCTTTCCGCTCATCAACCACCAATCACAACCGTAACAGCTCTCACAACAGATCAGGGAGATTCCTCCAAAACACTTGCTGGGTCTATAACAGAAGGACGCAGTGTCACAACCAGCAGTGTCCTCATCCACACGTCTGTGGATACTGTCGAGGTGCCCATTCCGCCCCCAAGTGTTCCTTCCACAGCAAAGAACACGCAGCTCAGTCCCAGTCTGCCCCTTCCACCACATCCAGAACTTCACCTCCAGCCGGTACAACACCTCGTACAAACAAGAAATAAGCCGGTCACACCCATAAAACTAATTATGCTTCGTGCCTACCTCTCAGGATATCCCCAAGCTACTTATCTCATATCGGGTTTCCAGACAGGTTTCAGGTTAGGTTATTTTGGCCCAAGATAACCTTCCATGGCAAAAAATTTACGGTCTTGCTATCAACATCCCGATATTGCTCTAAATAAAATTCAATCGGAAGTACAAGCAGGTCGCATTAAAGGACCTTTTACCTCTAGACCCATACCAAATCTTTAGATAAGTCCAATTGGCTTGGTGCCAAAGAAAACAGCCAATCAATTTCGGTTAATCCATCACCTCAGCTATCCAGAAGGCCTATCTGTCAACGATTTCATAGATCCGGAACACTCTAAGGTACATTATGCTACATTTGACAATGGGGTACGGATTCTTTTAACATTGGGTCAAGGCAGTTTTATGGCCAAAACTGACATTGACAACACTTTTCGTTTGATCCCAATCCACCCCTCAGACCATGACCTACTGGGTATACATTTTCAGGACAAATTTTACTTTGACACCTGTCTCCCCACGGTAGCTTCAAGTTCTTGTGCCATATTTGAAAAATTCAGAAAAGCACTTCAGTGGATAGCAATAAACAAAAAGGGAATTTCCCACATAACACACATCCTTGACGATTTCCTCATTCTAGGGCCACCAGGTTCTTCCAAATGTCAAGAAGACCTGGACACCTTCCTGCTTCTATGCAAAGACATAGGAGTTCCCATCAAACAGGAAAAGACAGAAAACGCTTGTCAAGTCATTACTTTCATGGGTTTGGAATTAGATTCGTTAAACATGGAAGCCAGGTTACCCGAGGACAAATTAAACAAACTTAGGTTATCACTCTCTAAGTTCGCAAAATGAAGGAAAATCACTCTTAAAGAATTACAATCCCTACTGGGTCTACTCAATTTCTGCTGCTCAGTAGTGGTCCCAGGCCGTGCTTTCTTACGACGGCTCATAGATCTTACAAAAAAGGTAACACGTCCGTCACACCGTATCACTCTAAACAAAGACAGCAGAAAAGACCTTCAGGCTTGGCAAATATTTGTCGAACACTTCAACGGTAAAAGCATTCTTTTGCAACACAGGTGGATTGCTGATAAAGCTTTACACCTCTATACAGATGCATCTGGCAACTTTGGTTTTGGGGCAGTTTTCAATACCAAATGGTTTTTTGGTTCCTGGCCACAAGTATTAAAAGATCATAATATAACATTCAAGGAACTGCTCCCCATTGTCTTAGCTTTGGAAGTCTGGGGAAATGAACTTGCAAACAGATGCATTATTTTACATTCAGACAACCATGCGGTTGTACATATCATCAATTCGCAAACCTCCAAAGACACACACATAATGATTTTAGTACGCAGATTGGTCCTTGCATGTATGTAACACAATATCTTAATCAAGTCTGTACATATTCCTGGAAAATTAAATACCTTACCTGACCTTCTTTCCCGTTTACAGTTCGACAAGTTTCGGGCCGTGGCAACTCACATGGACAGTCAACCTACAGTCATCCCGGACATCTCTTGGACATTTCATTGAATAAAGCAGTTTCCGACCTGCTCGGTAACTCTCTTGCTCCATCCACGCTAGCCACATACAAATATGCAATGCATCACTACAAACAGTTTCATGACACTTACCACTTAGGCCATAAGATGCTCCCCATCAGCACCAAACGCCTAGCACAGTTCATAGCAGTTTGCCATCACAAAGGTTTGAAACCATCTTCCATTTCCACCATTCTTTCAGCGATTTCTTACATTCATCAACTGAATGGTTATCGCAATCCCACTCAAGCTTTCATTATTAAACAACTTCTACATAGTGTCAAAAAAACATCAATTGCAGACACAAGATTACCGATAACCCTTCCGATTCTGGAACAATTGTTGACCACTTTAAAAAGAATCATTTCAGACAAGTTCACCAGATACATGTTAAGAACCATTTTTGTTGTTGCCTTCTTCGGTTTATTTCGGATTGGTGAAATTCTCAGACTATCACAGACCCGCAACACACGGTTCTCAGGCAAAACATAACTTTACACTGCAATTCAGCCTCTATTCTCCTCACAACTTACAAACACTCGCAAGGTCAACCCTCTCGCGTTCTCCTTAAGAGACAAGACAACTCCAAAATCTGTCCAGTTAGTCACCTTGAGAAATATTTAGCAAGTTCAAAACACAAGCTGGGACCATTATTTCAACATAAATGTAAATGCCCAGTACAGTCAACTTTCTTCAACACAGTTCTAAAAAAGTGTGTTAAACAGGCGGGTCTGGATCCAAAGAGATACAAACCACACTCTTTTCGCATAGGTGGTGCCACACATGCACATTTATTAGGTTATTCCACCTCCCAAATTCAGGCACTAGGGAGATGGAAATCTTCAGCTTTCCAAAAATACATACGTATCTCAGCCCTATAATACAACAAACACATCAAGATATTTTCCTTGATTTCACACTTGTCTGTTTTGAGGCAGCAAGTGTCACTGCTCCTGATTTCATATACTTGGTCTTTGTTTGTTTGCTACAGTCGTGTACCATGCCATTGCCTCCATATTAGTTTCTTGCCGCCCAGATAAGAAAAAATAATGATTTTTTTATTTATCCTTTTATGGTATTTTTTAAATGAACACCCATTTTCAATCAAACAAGAGCTTTTCAATTATTTTTCCTTACCAGTGAAAGTTGTCCTACACTCCTACGGGATTGAACAAATAACATAAATAGGCGTCTGATAGTTTGGGTTAAAATGTACCAATGCCTAATGCACTCGTGGTATCGGGAGTATCATTTAGTAAGACTGAAATAAAGTCGAATAATTGTGTGATGTATAAATTACCTCGCAAGACATACCTCACTTTTTATAATTCTAAAAGAAAAAAACACGATAACATATTAAATAAATCACTTCGGAAGCGTGAAGGTGAATTTGAATATCATGCAATTTTATATATTGTAATCTTTACTGTCCTTTATCTATGCCATATACACTTAACAACTTTTCTAAGTATACACCTTCGTAGTGGGGAATATATCGTTTGGTAATTCAGTTATTGCTCTAAAACCTTCAATTAAACATGATATAAATACTAACTGATTTATTAGTAAAACATTATTTCAAAATCACAGACAACTGACTGCTCACAATCATTTAGAATACTGGCAGCCACAGAATACAAATTCACAAAATCAGTCAATTACGCGTATGACTACCTTCAGATCGTATAACCGCAAGACATCTTGATCTCTTTGAGGTAATGCAGTTCTGAATAACCTTTTGTTTGTTCATATGAGAGCCTGTTAGTACAAGTGTGAGGTTGGTGCACTCTTAAATCCGGTTTATACCGCCAGTGGCAAATTGTTTTACAAATATGAAAAATATCGGAAGGAATAGTGTATACTTGGAAAAGTTGTGAAGTGTATATATTTATCTTTACCATACTCGAGACAAATGCCTAATGTTTTAATATGATGCTTCGTCCACCTAATGTTCTGCAGAAGCTTTGAGATTATTTCATTTACATGTATCCTATAAACAACTACAAAAGCATAGATTTACGTTACGATACCCTTGCCACCATCAGTAACGGTGACATTGGAAAAAGACGAGTAGTTTTGTAAAGTGTTCCGTATTTTGCAATCTTTTCGTTTACTTGTCCTGCAGTTCTGACACAAAGAGGCTGGCAAAATTGAGGGTGACATGTTTCGGGAGACTCATTCTACTAACTGCAGTGAGTCAATGGTATAGAAATTTAATACGTACTTTAATGCTTCAGTGTAAATCAACTTTGCTTAAATTTGAAATTGACAGCTTAAAACGAAATATAACAGACTAAAATGAGACAGTTTGTACACGGTCTTCTACAACTTAAACAACATTTACACTTTACACATGCACTTTCATAAAACTCGCACGCAGGCACATACCTGACGGAATACTCACACATGCATGCTCGTAAACAACCAAGCACCCATGGATTGTAACGTATGTAACTATGAGTATATGTCAACCATGAGTCCCAAATACATGTGTAGGTAATTTGTATTACAATAATCATTGACATGTTTACTAAATCAGCAAATCTATTGCAAATAATACCAGAAATGCATACGCTGATAATGGCAAAATGTAATTATTTCTTGGGTAGCAGATGCTAAATACATGTAGAAAAATAAATAAAATACAATCTTTTTATTTTTATATGTTTATTTTTTTTAACATTTCATTCTCTAGTTGTGTACGATGATAAACAATATACCAATTCCTAATTGTTATAAAAATGTCCATATTATTTTTTCATACAATTAAATTGACTCAGAGACGGACTAGGCGTTACTTATTTTGGTAATGCTTGTACCCCAGCCCAATATTACATGTAACAATCATATTGCACACTTTGATTATATTGCATTATTGAAAGCTATAAAATGTTATCCAAATTAAATAAAGAAAAGAAAGGGAGCAGTAGACATCAACGAACAGGACAACATGGAAGCAATGTTCCAGGATCACCTTATGTGCAAATTACTGTCTATGACATCAAGCTGTCGGCTTAGCGCAACTCATTATTGAAAATATTTGTAAAATGTCAATATTTACGCTTTACAGAGCGACTGTACTTGTTTAGCACTACTACCCGTTGTGTTATTTTCTTTCTAAAATACAAAAGACCGGTCTATAATAAACTTGTCTTACTTTAATAGCAGTAAGTACTTAAACAATAACCTATTTCTGCCATTGTGAAATTGAACACTTCGACTTAAGTAATTTAACATTTCAGTTTATAAAATGGATATTTTAAAAACAAACGTTTATTAAATTAAACTTTTGTAAAATCTTAAAAACTAAATTTAGTTTAAATAAAACACAATATAACTGTATGCTGATTTACAAAACTGACTAAAAATGATACAAGTATTTTTCACTGTGTGGCTACTAGCGGTCTCTGGAGTGCAAGGAGGCACAGAAACGCAACTGCGCGCACTTCTGAATGCAAAACTCAACAATACTGACTACTCTCCGAAAGTAAGGCCTATTCAAGACACAGGAAGCGTTCTCACGGTAAGAAAAACTTCGTTATTTCTTTGCTTCAATTTTCGATTTGTTTAAAATAGAGATCGCACTGTAAAACAACAACATTTTTCTTTTTTTAAGTTTCTTGTTTAAAAAAAACAACTTATCTTTGTATTTAGCATTATCAGTCCGTTTTTAGCAAAATATGCTTGAACTTTTATCTTAACATTATTTATTATAAACATTAACACTCGTGGACCACTTGATCTCCTTAGATATTCATACTGCAGGTTCACTATTTTCGATTATTAAAATAAGATCTAGATATTATTATGCTAAACTTGTTAGTATGCTAGAGAGCTTACAGGGTTCGCAAAATGTTGAGCTTTAACTGCCTGAATAAAATGTATACTATTATAGTATGACATCAACTTTAAATTTTCAGTATATACCCTGTAGGCTTACTGTTAACATACGTACTCTTTGTTAAGAGGTGTTAACTGTAGTTAAGCGTTGCTAGCCAGATTACAGTACTGTAAAAATGGTGAGTGTATAGTGAGGGCCTAACTGTCATAAGCATTTGCAACATAACGTTTATTTCTTCTTTTCAGCTGACTGTTGATATGTATCTTGTGGCGCTGAACGATGTGGACGATGTTGAACAGAAAATCTCTACAACAGCCTACATGAAGATCGTATGGCCTGACACGTTTATGACATGGAATGTGTCCGAATATGGCAACATTACCCAATTCACCTTGCCGCAAAATGAAATCTGGAAACCTGATCTAGCACTGGCCAACGCCTATGATACCATCAAAGGTTTAGGAGATCCTTTCATGTATTTGACACTTACTTACGACGGAAATATTACTTGGGAACCGTACCAGGTATTTGAAAGCACGTGCGATCTGGATATGACATATTTTCCATTCGACACACAGACCTGTGCGATACAGCTCGTAACATGGTCCAGCACCTCCAAAATGATACAAATCCATGCAGGAAATGATGGCTTTAACACTGATGCATTTGAGGAAAATGCTAATTGGTACCTGCTTAGCGCTACTACCGTCAATTCTACAACAGAATCGACGTCCGGGCTGTCTTTTACCATGCAAATAAAACGTAAACCGATATTCTTTCTGATAAACTTCATGATACCAATCGTTTTGCTCTCCTTTCTGAACAATTTTGTCTTTATTCTACCGTGTGCGTCCGGAGAAAAGACCGGTTACGCTGTTGTTCTATTTTTATCCTTTGCAATCTTCTTGTTGATTGTGACAGAGATTATGCCGGAAGGAATGAACACAGTTCCGGTTCTTAGTATTTATCTTATATTTGAGTGTATCCTCAGCACATTCATCGTCTTTCTATCAATTATCCAAGTTCGAGTTCACAGTCAGGACGAGGAAGAACCTGTTCCACATTTCCTCGACAAATTTACTAAATTCACTCAAAAAGTGAAAAGAAAAGTTTGTTGCGAGAAGCAAAAAGACGATTCTAGCGATGACGAAGATGAAGAGACGGAATTGAAAAAATCTATTACTTATGGAAGACTCAAGAATCGTCAGATAACACCGACAAAGGACGGCAAATTTACATCTGCAAACGTGAATGGTGCGCATGATGATAACAAAAAGGAAGCAACAAAAGCTGAAGATTCTGAATCTGGACAAAAAAAAATATCATTTACGAATTCATTGAAGCAAACACTGTGCTGTGGAGGGAATACAAATACAGTAAAAAATCAACCGAGCAAACCCGAGTCAAAGGATACAAATATTGAGTTAAAAACAGTAAGCCCCAAAACAAGCTTTCGCTTAGTTGATATTCTTGGAAACAGTAACAGAGTAACGCCGGATCTTTTCTTTAGCAAACCGATGTCTGTTGATCCAATATACGGGACAGAACTCAACGTTGAAGAAATGGAGGATATCGAAGATATTTTGGCTTCCTCGCAGCATCCGAAAATGGCTAATGTACAAATGGGCTTACGTCAAAATAGTTTTTTGGGTGGATATAGACCCGCCAAAACTCCAGAGCCAGTGGATACAGATAGCGAATCAACATCGCTCTCTTCTTCCTCTTCCGACAGCGAGGCAAAGGACGGAACCACCTGGATAGATGTTGCTCTTGCAATGGACAATATGTTCTTTGTAGTGTTTTTCATTATCAATTCATTTGCAACCATAGTGGCTTTCTCGGTCTGTGGAACAAACTAAATGGTTTCCAGCCCGTCATGGGAAAATTGTTGAAATTACGTCATAAAATTGAGGAGACTATACTCATTATTATGCATTTCGCGGTAAATAAAACATTTTATAGTCAAAATATGTCAGAAACTCACACAGTTTGGGGAAATAAATAGAAAATTGAAAGTTATTTCCAAATATAGTGCCAATTAAAATGTCAAAAAAATATTAACAAAAACAATTTTCCGTGACGTGTTCAATTTTATACCTTTTTGGTGTGAGGCATTGGATATATTTGATCACCTCGATGTAAAAATACTTTTTAGTTATGGTTAATATGTTTAAAAAAAATTGGTTGTCATTGATCATAGTGAATAAAAATCTATTATCTGAAATATAATTTTGAGGAATACATAATAAATAACATTTAGGCGGCGACTATATTATTTTTGTAGAGCAGTAATGTTATGCTTTATGTAAAGACGGTTATAAATTAGTGATTAATGTCTTAAAGTAATTTTTTCAAACCTTGCCTTACACCTGTAATACAAAAATATATGAAACGCGTTGCAACAATTAAAATCAGTGAGGTTTGTAATTTTACCTTAGAGGAAAATATTGGACATTAAAAAGTCAACTTGTCTAAATGGCGGATAATTGGTACTACTAAAGTAAGGAATAGAGCCTATTTCGCAAAATACAGTAGAGGGTTTTATTTCTACGAAATAAATTTTTTAATTTGTTTTGCCACTAACCGTTCCAAGACGGTATCCCCAAATGTTCTCTTTTTCGTTAATTGTTTGTGGCGACAGTCTTATTTGTTTTTTTTATGTTATATTTTAACAAACATGCTCTCTCTCTCTCTCTTCCTCTTTTCTCGCTGCGTGGTGATGCTGTGTTTTGTGAATGTGGCGATTTCTAATATGCATATTTCACTCTTTTGTTAATTTTTGAAAATTCGTTTATTTTCAATGATAGATAATACATACTCACTCAACTTCATCACAAAGTAGGCTAGTTTCTTTCTTCTGTCAAGAGAGTGTTTAAAGATCCGTGTTACCTTGTAAAATTTATTACAGGCCTTTTAAATTTCTATTGATTGTTGAAATTGGTAACGAAATAAAAAAAAATGTTTGTTTTCTGTTTGCAGTTATTTCTAATTTTTGGGCGGTTAATTTAAATACCGTGCTAGAGAATTTGTATTATTCGGCATAATTATAATAAAATATGACGAATTTAAAACTAATATTTACCTCATTGTTCAGCACCGTAATATGGGTACCTTAGATATAAGAATTCTTCTGTCTTTATTTTTAGATGTACTTTATTTATGAAGAAAACAGAGCAACAAATGGCAATAAAAAGAAAAGATATTGGTCCATTTCAGGGTATAATAATATTCCATTTCACAACCGGGTTTTAAACGATCATTGTATTCATATATTTGTGAAATAATATTTTTCATTCATTTTGGTCATTTCTGCCATTTTTGTAAGTGTACGGAAATTTAAAATACAATTCCGTATAACTTTTTACGAGAAAAAAACATATAGCCACAGTACTGTTTTTGTACTTTTGCCTTCGTTGAAAGCATTCTCACTCATAAAAATTTCGACATAACCAATATTGTTTCTAAATTGTTTTTGAAAGTTAATGGTTTTGGTTTGATAAAATTAGGTTTATTTATTTAAACTAGCATTTCTTCATAGCCTAGTTCCATTTGAACTATATGGGTACATTGGTAAATATTTATCATGAAAGCTGCAAAAGCACTAATATTAAATTATTGGTGTATGTGTTCATTGAGATTTATACCTATGATAATGGTTCTTTGTTTTTTATCTTTATGCATGTAATAATGTTCGACGGAACATTTTTGGGACAGTCACCTTAAATTTTCAGCTGAGATTTCTCTAAAATCAAAAAAGTAGAATAAAACATTTTGGTCTCCTTTTTGTTCTGTAAGAGATACACTTGTTTTCAGTGAACCCTGGAAACATGTTAAGTTTAAATTTCAATTTTACTAAACTTGCCTTTCAGCATGACCTAGATGTGTGTTCATTTGTTTTGTTATGCAATTAGTATCATGGCGATTTTTCTACAGGGCCCTGCGGAGACAATATAGAACAAATTGATATGGATTGTTTTTCATTTTTTGAAAGAACAAAGGTGTTTAATTCGTTATGCCAAATGAACACGTGCTCCATTTAGTTTTAATTACGCTCTGTGCAATTATCGGCAGAAGATATCGTGTAACATACATAATTATATCTTTTGTACAAAATAAAACACGCGTTAAAAGTAATAATGTTCTTCATTGTACGTGGAATTTGAGATTATGGTTAAAATATGCACCGCCTTTTTAAGTTCATTTAAAATTGGATTTTAAATTTGGCGTTATAATGGTAGAGCCAATATAACTCGTCTTGCAACATTCGGTATATTTATTTATCAAAGCCGTTTCATGTAATAATTTTAAAAGATGTTTTGGATATTAAGGGTACTACTACTTTGTTTATTAACATTCGAACTCATAGATGCGCAATCCGGTCTAGTGCTCAAAACATTGAAAACTGAGCTGTTCAAGACAAACAACTACACTACTAAACTGCGACCTATAGACGATCAGACTCAAGCCATAACAGTGTCCGTGGATTTTGCTCTGGTTGGAATAAACGCACTCAGCGATGCTGATCAGATGTTGACAACAACGGGGTACCTGACGCTAGAGTGGACAGATCAGTTGCTGGACTGGACACCTACAAATTATGACAATATTACGAGCATGCTTGTACCGCAAAACCAGGTTTGGAGACCAGATATAACCTTGGACAATGGTATAGAATCCAAAGCCTCTCTTGGGCAATCTTTTATACAGGTGAGAACATTTACT